>CM017439.1:47327540-47557904 GCA_007726485.1 Eragrostis curvula
CGTCAATCTTTATCATGTCGGAGACCAAACCTTCTGTAAACAACAGATGCACTATTTTTGTGCCTATATATCAACTGATGTAATTTCCCAGTCATTCTGCAATGTTGTCTGATGTTGAAGCAAAATGATCATTTTGAACCATTGTTACTTATGAGTGGATTTCCTTTTCGTGTTCTTGCACAAGTGGATGCTTCAAATTATAGTCCCCTCATTTTATACCGTATCTTCTGATCTAAAGTTCAGTTTTACCACTGTAATCTAGTTTCGAAGTGAAAGAAGCATGCATACTTCAGAAATTATGTGACTTGCAACTGCAAGTATGTAACAGCTGCGATTACTGTCTTAAACACTACCATTGCAAACTTTATAATCCTATATCTTGATCTGATGATCGGTAGTCGCAAAACTGTCTGAAGGCTGACTTGTGCAACAATCGTGTCATTCCTAGCAAAGCAACTGATGGCTTCTGATCCTGTGGGGCGTCATGTAGCAGAGCATAGTTTCTGTTTCAAACTTGTCGGGGTTGACTCTGGATCGGAAGTACTATCCACTGATTGAGTAACATGGGAATTTTTGTAGGTACAAACAATGGCATGTTGGTCGATCTTGCAAGACTCGATGCAGAAATTTTCACCATTTCTTGCCTTCAAGGCAATGCTGTGAATGTCGATGACTGACATGTGTGACTTCCCTCTGTTTCTGCATAATAGAAAGTTGAGCAGCATTTGTGTGAATACTTGTGGAACCGGTGGAATCTTACTACATTACAATGCTAATGTTGAACACAACTAGCATATTTATATTTTGACCTGTGTCTATAAAATGCAGAATCTAGATTGGGGAATGGTGCACCGATCATTCAGTTTGAGTTTGCAATGCATGACATCCATTCAAGCTGTTCTTTTGATTTTGCAACGCATGACTAATATTGTGCCATATCTAGTAATCTGGTCCCAAATTTTGCCGCACTGTTCTCTCATCTCTTGCACGTAGAAACTGCACTACGAGCTGAAACAGCAACATCTGCGTTTTCTAAAAAAGCTGAAATAACCGTAGAAACCATGTACTATAAAATATCTAAAACTGCCATTCTAATGAGGAACCGGGAGATTAATTCATGACTGGATCATTGTGAAACTGAGTATATTCCGACATCTTAATTAGGTAACATGTAATCGCACAGCAACGAAACTTAGTCTGATGTCTGATTTGTGCAGCATCCTGTTAGGTTCCGCTCGAGACTGCTGAGAACGAAATGATAGGCAGTGAGAATTTTTGGCAGGAAATTTCATTCATACCACGGAACCTGGCCCGGTACCAACAAATACCAGGCAAAACAGCCCACCCTCATCTGTACCACGGCAAGTTCAAAATATTTCCATCCATACCACAGAAGTCGATTCCTCTCGTGAAAGGTCGTTTAGTTGGACGAAATTACCCTCCCGTTCATTCGTCTCTCGCAGCTGGTTCGTCGCCCGCCGTCGCCCGCCGCCTCCGGTCTCCGCAACTCGTTGTACGGGAGGGCTACCAAATCGGGGTCGCGCCGCAGTCAAGTAGCGGTGTCGCCTCTTGCCGGCCACGAATCTGAGCCGTTGCCGTGGCTTCCGCAACCCGCGTGCCGAGCGGCGCGTTGCGGTCGCCTCCGCAGCTCCAACGCCGAAGTGGTCCAGAAGGAGACCGGTAGCCATGTCGAAGTGCTCGAGAGCAATCGAGTTGCCGCCACCCAGTCCTCTGCTAGCCTAGACGTGTGGCTGCTCTGTTGAGCTTGCAAGTGACGGAATGAAGGAAGCATTTGTACAGGCTTGTGTTCATCATTTTTTTTCTGATTTTTTCCCACCAATTGCAACAGGTGAACGAAAGCATTTGTACTGAGCTAGCACAAATTTGCATTGAGTTGTTGTATTGTACATGTAAGAAAGTGATTGCATCGAAATAGAGCCCATATGTGACTAATCGAAGTGTTGATTTCAACAGCATGTATGCACCTTGTTCAGTTTTTGCTACTGAAATACTCAACACAACAATTGACTGAATAAGGGCTACATCTCCAAACACATATTTTAGCAATCAAGTTGCAATGTTTGCCAACTTGGACAAAATATACAGGTAAAGGTTTCTTTACAAAAGATCTCTCCATACTAGATGCGCTTCCAGACACATAAATTTTAGCAATCAAGTAGCCATGTTTGCCAACTTGAACAAAATATACAGGTATAGGTTTCCTGTTTACAAAAGATCTTTCTCTACACTAGATGTGCTTCCAGACCGCCTTCATGTTGTTGTACCGACAAGCTGGGATGAAGCCATTGTGGCAACCGGCTGCGCCATACCCGTAGCAGCAGGTTGTGATGAGGAAACCAGGACAACAGGTTCCTTCCTTTTCCTGAAAAAGAAAAAAAATGTTAGAATGCCATAAAAATTCTTAATGAACAAATGTATAATGCTGTAGGTTGCCTTTTCTTAGTTGTGCGTGTAGCAACTGGAAGGCTATCTCCCTCTTGCCACTCAGGCTCTTTGCAATTAATCCCTGAAACCTCAGCATTGTCTCCACTCCTAAATATGTCATACCTCAGCCCTCTACTCTTAGCATGGAGGGCCTTGACCACACTAGGTAAAATTTTTCCTTTCAACCTGTCTGCAATTAGCTTTCTAGCTGACATCCTAACCATTATCATCTGCCTTATCTTATCAACTAGATCATCAAGTTGCAGTCCCTTTGTGTCTTTTATCCAACTATTGAAAGATTCAGCAATGTTGTTGCAGACATACTCCACCTTGGATAATTCTGAAAATTTGCTCCTTGTCCATATATGTTTGTGATTTTTATTGAGATGGGCAATAGCAGCAGGGCATGCCACACCAATCTCATCCATTAAGCTTTGGTGCTTTTCAGGGACATATGTCCAAGCAGCCGGCCACATGTTCTTGTCAATAATTTCACCTCTGTACCGCTTCTTGAAATTCCCCAGAAGATGCTTAAAACACTCTCTATGCTCAACATTAACATTAAAGACCTTGATAACAGCAGATTCGAGTCCCTTTCCTGCATCAGTGTGTATTACCAAACCAGAAGGTGTACCAATTGCCTGCTTAAGTCTTTGCATAAACCACTCCCAATTTTCAGTGGTCTCCTTGTCAAAGATACCATAAGCCACTGGGAACAACCAATTGTGACCATCAATTGCAGTAGCTGCAGCAAGCTGGCCTGTGTACCTCCCATTCAGAAAAGTGGCGTCACATCCCAAATATGGCCTGCAACCATTCAAGAAACCATCGATGCAAGGCTTCAAGGCCACAAATAACCTATTGAAGACCTTCTTCCCATAGCGAGTTTTAACATCTATATCAATAATGCTTCATGGGTTAGCTTTTTCCACTGCTGCCTTGAATCTCCAAAGGCCTACAAAACTATCATTCCATGATCCATGTATACCATCCAAAGCCTTTTGCCTACCATTCCACACTTTCCCATATGCCAATTTCACATTATACTTTTTTTCTAACCTTTCTTGCAACTTCCTTGATCCAATTTTTGGGTCCTCCACCATAATATCCTTCCCTCTATCTGCAATCCAAGCTTGTGAAGCCATCTTGCCAGTAACTTTGCTTGTGGATATACATGTATGTTCATCTCCAATTTCCTTGATCTGTAAGAAAGAAAATTACTCAGATTACACAACAACCATTAATCTGAGATATGAGTAAATGAGACAACAGAAGAATATTTACCATAAAAATTGTGGAGTTTTTTATTTTTCCTGCACGAATTACCCATTGACAGTCATCGCTGCTGCAACATTTTGCCTTGTACCTTGTTCGATCACTATAGATAACATTAACCTCAAATTCACGCTTAATTGCGTAATGTCGCATAGCCATCTTAAATACATCGCAATTAGCAAATGTGGCTCCGAGCTCAAAGGTTGGGTTCTCTCTGTCATGCACATACTCTGGAACAACAACACCTTCGTCATCACGTGGAATCTCCTCATCTGGTACAACAGCAGGGTCATGGTCATTAGGGACATCTAGGAAAAAAGTGTCATCATGGACATCTAAAGATGGTGGGTCGGCAACTCCATACAGATGTTCCTCCTGCACACCGACTGGCTCGTCTTCATCTATGTCTCTCTCAACTATAGCTCCAGCAGGACCATCATCCCAAAACATTGCCTGCCATGGTGATGGTTGATTTTGGGGAATCTGGGTAGCCTTGGGGACTGCAAGTGCAAGTGCTTCTTGACCCAACTCTGCTTCTTGACAATCGACTATGGTTACAAAGAAACTTAGCTGCCTCGATACAGAATTAGATTGAACTAACTCAGCTAGCTCTACATCGGTGGTCACATTTATACATTGTCCTGAAGCATTGAGATGCCTAATGTTGGCTTTCTGATGTGTACCCCATTGATAAATCAAGTCAATTTCTTGCATCAGACAACTGAGACTAAATGTCCTGCTATCAACCACCGTGTCCCATTTTCTTCCTTTGCAATATGCCTTCAAATCTGTCCTCTTGTATGACTCCACCTCAATGAACACACGATACTCTACACAAACATCTGGTTCAGCCATTCTTCACATTCCCCCTGCCGAATCCCCCCCCCCAAAACAATCAAATCCGAGATAAAAAGCTAAGGTTTGCAGCCATGACTAGAAAAGAAATGGAGCAGGGTGAGGACGGGATTGAGGACAGATTTCCTTACTTACTGCGATGCAGAAGCTCTCTCGCGGAATCCCAGTCCGCCCTCCGCCAGGGATGCCGCGGAGCTCCGGCCTGGCTTCCTTTCGCTGCCTCCCTGCTGTAGAAAAGATCGAAGTGAGGCAGCGGGGGTACTCTGGGCATTTGAAGAAGTTGAAAGCGCTTGGCGGGACGACTGCGCGGGTTCCATGGTATGGATGAAAAAGTTTTGGGCTTGCCGTGGTACAGATGAGGGTGGGCTGTTTTGCCTGGTATTCGTTGGTACCGGGCCAGGTTCCGTGGTATGAATGAAATTTCCTGAATTTTTGGGTTCCATTCTTGTACAAGACGATGCTCGATAAATTATGTTTTTTTTTTGAAAGCAAGGCAGGAGCACTGCCATTCATTAAGATAGAAGTAGAAATTTACAGCCTAATTGAACAAGGAGACTAAAGCCAACATCAGGTTGGGGTGCCCACCAACAAAAACAAACTAGGGACTGAAATTAAGTCTACTGCTGAAACCCCACACTGTCATTGGCTAACTGAAAAATACGGCAGCTGTCAACAACCATGGTTGCCACCTGATAGTACGAGCTTTCTTTGTTTTCAAAGATTCTTGGATAAATTATGTGGTCCTATATGAGTGGTACAATCATAGTCGATAACACTGAGCACTCTATTTCACATTGAAAGGAAATCCTTGGCTGCAAAATTTGGCTCCGTTGCAGCAGTAAGTGGCGCCAACGAATCCACTGAGCACTCTATTTCATTGAACAGACGCTTGTTCAGAGCGAAGTGGCGCCAACGAATCCATTCCTAAATGTCGTCTTGAGTGAGAAAAACCAACAGTGCCAATGCAAACCGATCTGCTCGCAACACTCCAAGCTCACAACATCATTTTTGCTTAAACATTTGTGCATTCATGGACAACGTAGACGCGCCGACGGGACCTCATTAGAGCGTATGCTTAGCTGTATTTTCGTCGAACGCCTTGCGGGCACACGGCCGATTTAAAATCTCGCCTCAATTCTTCCTGTAATCGGATCGGATTGTACATCGTAAAGCTGCAAGCAAGCAAGCAAGCGGCCTGGGTGATTGTATCACTGTCGGTCTGTAACGGTATCCAAAACCCACTGAATGCACTGTCAATTTCAGTCTGTGTTGCAGAAATCGCACTCAAGCGCGAAACTAATTCCACACCAGTCGATACATCAGATCCCCCCAACTCGCTGAACGGGGCCTCCGTGAATTGCTAGCCTCTTCGCCGCGGGTACGGGCCGAGCTGAGAAGCACGGTGGCGTCCTTGCTCCTCCACCGTCGTCCAGAACTTAGCGAGGCTCTGGCGAGCCGTGGCGAGGCCAGGTGTGGTCGCTATTTCGAATAGCGACCACCCCTTGGGTCCTGCCAGTCGTTCGATCGGGCTCATACGGCTCGGATCCGGCTCTTGCAGTCAACGAGTCAGAAGGCTCCGGGGCTGCATGGCGGAGGCGCATGGCCGGTTTTGTTCGCGACTACGTACGGAGTATTGCGCGGCGGAGCTCGACGGCGAGCCGGGCGTCGAGGAGACGAGGACGCCGGCGTGCTCCTCGCTGCTTCCTTGTCGAACAGCTGGCCATTGTCGGCCAACTGGCCAAGCGGGCCAAGCGTCCTGCGGGTAGGCCAGGGAGCTTCCAGCGTCAATACGGAGGTGCGCGTCGAATTCTTTGGCGTCATGCGTCCGCGGCGTCCTGGCCTCCCACGGCTGCGCCTTTGAGATGCTGTTGAAACACCCTGTGCGCTAAAATTGCATCTCCCCCAGCCGTGCTCCTCCGCGGCGTCATGCCAGCCACCGGCAAACAAGGTGCACGCTCATTCTTCAGTGCCTTTTTCTGGCCTCCACACTGACGCCATGGACTGGACCTGGGCGAAACGAGGGACGCGCCCAGATTTCTCGAGGAACAGGCGCATGGCCTCGAGCACCGAAAGGAGGCGGAGTGCGTTCTTCGTTGATCTCGTCGTACAGCACACCAACCAAACCCACTGGCAAAGCGACGGTGCGCGGGCCGGAAAGCGCCGGCGGATAAGATAATCTTATTAAGATTGCTTCTTCCTTAGTCCAGACGCGGGCGCGGCGACGAAGGATTTCCGACGGAAAGCCTCGGCGGGCCGAATACGCCAACTGTTGGGGCGCTTGGGGCCTGGCCCACTGGGCTGGGCTATCCTTGACAAGAAAAGGCAACCTTCGGGCTAGTGATGTCCAAAGGGGCCGGGCCAAGTGGGCTAGCACGAAACATGATTTTTTTGGCCCGGCCGAAGCACGGCACGGCACGATTAATTTAGGGCCGTGCCGGCCCGTTAGCCCGTGCGTGCCGTGCCATGGGCCGAGGGTCTAGCACGACGGACGGCACGGGCACGGCACGAAATAGGGATGGCCCATCTAGCCCGATTTTAGCCCGTGTAGCCCGTTAGCAGCCTGAGAAGGCACGGCCCGTTAGAAGCCTGTCACGGTCTGTTAGCAAAAGTTTTTGCTTGTAATATGTTTTCTTTAGGCCATTCTGGTGGTGTTCTTGGATGGTTGAAGTTTTATTTGAATTCAAGTGATTGTATTTGCGAACTTGTGTGAATTTTGGTCTAAAGTCTAGTCTTGAAATGATTCTTGTGCTGCTAAGGCACGAAATAATTTATGGGCACGAAAATAATTTAGGACCTTTCGGCCCGGCACGGCATATTTAACTCATTGCGTGCCGTGCCATGGGCCGAGAGTCGAGCACGACGGGCAGCACGGCACGGCACGAAATTAAATGGGCCGTGCCTTTTAGGGCTCGGGCCGTGCCGTGCCGTGCCGTGCCACCCGTTTGGACATCACTACTTCGGGCACTATTCCAGGCCATTGTTGCCCGACAGCCTAAGTGTAAAAATTCGCACTTGGTTAACCTCTCCGCTTGCTTGCTTGATGCCTGCCTGCCTTGATGCATCAAAGCACACTGCCGGTCAGCGCTAGTGATGGCCAAATAGGCCGGCACGAAGCACGTAATTTTTGACCCGGCCCGATCACAACCCGGCCTGGCCCGATGAATTTCGGACCCGGGCCGGCACGGCACACACCATCGGGCCGTGCTTGGACCGAGGGGTGGGCATGGCGGGCGGCACGGCCCGGCCCGATTAAGTTTTAATAAATATATTTTTAGTTTTAATGTATACAACTAATGGTCTTAGTCTAGTGGTCTCAAGTTCAATTCTTCTTACTAGCACCTATTTTTGCACCATTTAACACTAAATTCTTTCAAAAAAATAATTAAATGAGCTGAAATTTAAAATGAGCTGCCGGACTAAACGGGCCGGCCCGGCACGATTAATCAATTTCGTGCCGTGCCACGGGTCGAGGGAGGAGCCCGGCACGACCCGAAACTAATTACGTGCCGAGCCAGCCCGAAATTTAAACGAGCCGTGCCTTTTTGCCCCCGGACCGTGCCTTGCGGGGCAGCCCGTTTGGCATGACTAGTCAGCGCTGTGTAGGCTCTCGTTTACACCTTCCACAACAACAAAAAGAAAAAAAAAGCGAGAGGAAAAGTTAAAAAGAAAAACAGGTGTGTAGGCTAAGGGGCACGAGACAAATTCGTTGCAACAGTGCTAGCAAGGGGAAACGAGCGAGGCAAAGTTTTTTTTTTTTTGATAAAACCATACCTGTATTATTAGTTAAGGAAACGTACAAAATACCGTACAAATACAGGTAGGATACAAGAAACAGAGGACAGCTTTTTTTTTTTTTTGATAAAACCATACCTGTATTATTAATTAAGGAAACGTACAAAATACCGTACAAATACAGGTAGATACAAGAAACAGAGGACAGCTGTCCTTGCCAAATTGCAACAAGGTCCCTAACAAACAGCAAAAACACAGAAAGGCCCCTGGGACCTTGCACACCGAAGATGGTCACCGCCGCCGCCGCCGTCGCCACCGCGCCGGAACCATCCGCCGTCTTCCCGAGACCAAGACGAGCTCCCCGGAGCCAGAAGACTCCTTCGCGCAGACGCTTTTCAAGAGCTGGAGAAGACACTCGCCCCCATGGGCGAGATGAGCAAAAGCCGAACGCACCGTCAGCCGGGGCAGCGCCCCAAGCTCGCCTTGACCATGGCTCGACGCTCGCCGACGATGACGACCACCGCGGGGAAGCCGAGCACGAGCCACCCTCCATCTTCCGCTGGACCCGCAGCCTCCTCTGTCCCTGGGACACGAACAGCCGGCCGCCGCCCCGCCTCACCGAGACGGGTGACCACCACGCCGAAGACTCCTGTACAAGGGCTCCGCGTCGGGAACCCCACCTCCACGAGCTCACCGCCGGCGTCGGAGTGAAGCGCCGGCAGGACGCGGCGGAGCTCGAGAGGACCAGTCGGATCGACCACCGACGCCAGCGTCTCGCCGGAGGCCACCGACACCAAACCCTAGACCTATATAAACCTAGACTAGGACGAACTCCGCTGACCGGCAGAGGGACAGCCATCTCCGCCACCTCCCGATGCCCCGAGGGCCATCGGAGGCGACGGAGACGGCCACCTCCGCCGGCGGCGACCGGGGCCCTTTTTTCGCCTCCTCTCAACTGTAGCGTCGGGAGAGTTCGGGAGAGGAGAGCGTTCACTCCTTGCAGTGGAGACGAAAACGGCAAGGTCCAACCGAGCGAGGCAAAGTTACTTGCATGCGATGCGTGCTCGCTAGGGGAAAAGAATGTCGTTCAAGGTCACGGCAAACGCAACGCGTCGTCAGATCTTTGCGTTCCCCCGCAACGAATATATCCACCCCGTTCGTTCGGTAAAAAGCAAAATTCTACCGTGAAAGCAGAGAGAGCAGCGCGCTAGTTCGGGTCGCTCAAGGAAGAAGGAAAGGAATCATCCCCGATCCACGTGTCGCCATGCCACCCTCTGGTCGTGCATGCACGCACAAGTAGCAACCGCGCGCGTTTACTGGAGTTTGGATTCGATCCAGGTGCGAACTGCTCAGTTTGCTCCTCTTGATGCAAGAACCAACACGATTGCAGAGCTGCGGCTGCTTTGCGAGCTTTTTCTCTTTTTTTTTCCTTCCGGATATTCTCATCACACGCTATGTAACAGCCACGTCAAATTGCCAACGCTGGGACGCCCTAGTGGCCAGAGCCGGAGGGCTCCGGGAGCTTCGCTTCTGTCGGCCCGGGATCGAGTCCCAGCTGCGGCACGGGCGCTGCCGTGAACAGTGCCAGAGATGGTACTGTTCATTGCAGTGTAAAAAAATCCCCTCGTCCTCCCCGGATCAAAGCACATGGTAAAGACTCGCGCCGGAGCTCACAACGGCCAGCTGAGTCCCTGTGTAAGGTCGGGGAGGGGGTTCGGGGGTTTTCTCGGCCTGCGTGAGAAGGCTCTTCTCCTTAAGCAAATGCCGTCGGGGGCGGTCTTACCCCCGGCAGGTCGAGTTTTTTTTTTAACAGCCACGTCAAATTATTAAAAGAAAAAAAATTCGTTATACATATTTCACATAACAATATGTCTACGTACTTTATCTTTTTTTTTTTTACAGAAATTGGCAGGTGCACTGCCTTTTCATTAAGAGGAAAGAAGTAGTCTCATATAGAAACCACTGGTTAGCTGTTGCTAACACGAAGTTCCCAGTCCAGAAGCCAAATTAAAAACAATCAAACATGGGTAAGCCAACAAGCTGGCTATACAGAGTAGTAGCAAGGCAACAAAAGTAAACTGAAAATCCAAATTTGAATGCTAGCTGCGGCCGATTTTACTCTGACTCCGTTGTACCACCATGAGTCCTATGATACATGTCGATCTCCCCTTTTGCTAGCATCGCCACCTCCATGAGCCCTATGATAAAGTACGTCTACGTAATTTATCTGAAGATGCACATCACTCACTACTAGCTAGTTAGCCATTAACAAACAGATTACTGTAGCAGCTGATAATTAAGCTCTCTTCGTACCACTATTGTCAGCAATGTATAACCAATAGCCCTAACTATGGCTAGCTATATGAACCTCAGTTGTTCACAAGATATTGGATCAAGAGTGTGAGCTGGCCAGCAAGGCTCGCGCGCGCGATCGCCATCACGACCTCGAACCTCGACAAGTCATCGTCGGACAACATCATGTCCTGCGACAACGTTGTCGCGGCCCATGTCGCGGCCCAAATCACTTTCATTAACATCTGCAGACAAGACCGAAGCAAAGTCATTCATTGCTTATAGTTGATTTAAGGAGGTTAATTAGCGCGGTTCTATCGATCGACTACTCACCGCATCTCCAACGGCATTTAACAAGGCAGCGAGGGACCTTCCAAACTGGATTGGATGTAGCTCCAGGAGCACATCAAAGATGCCCAGTAGGCTCCACACAAGTTGTAGAGCGGCAGCCGAACACAGGGGTCTGCAGGCAGCCAGACAATGCAACAGCCAACTCGATTGTGATCAGAAATCAAAGGAAACGTATATACGTACACTGAAGTAACTAAAGAAGAAAAAAAAAGGGAACGATAAACGTTGAACCATTCAGTCTGCATGCATGAGTAGATGAAAAGAAAGAAAGAAGAGCCACCTACTCAAATACGGGGGAGCGGGGGGTGAGCTCGTCGGCGTCGGTGACCATGACGGCGAGCGCGCCGGCAGCGAGGATTGACTGCATGACGCGGCAGAAGAGCTTCGTGCACTGATGGAACGTGAGCGTCGGCATCGTCGGCGTACGTCGATCTCCACCGTGTCCTGTCACATAGATTAGTACACATCAATTGTCCCGTACTAGAAAAATCACTGCATGCTAAGAAAAAAGAGGAAGTAGAGTAGGCGGACACGAACCGTGGCAGGAATGAGCTACGAAAACAGGCCTGCCGTGGGATGGTGGAGATCTCGAATGGAAGCCTAACATGCATCGATCACTATGTACTGTATATATAGACGCGGCGGCGGCGCAAAGGGCCACCCTGTCAGAGAGCCACTGATTTATTCCAACAGTGCGTGTTGTGCGGGGTCACGAAAGAGCTAGGAAGGGAAGGGGGGGGGGGGGGGGGGGGGGGGGTTGCTTGCTTGCATGCATGGAAGCTAGCTAGTCTAGAAGTAGTTGAGAGAGCGAGCTAGCTGAACTAGCTTTGTTCGAACTCGTCGTCAGAAAACAGAACTTTGCTTGCGGCCTGCTGTCTGAATTGAAAGCAGAATGAATAGCGTTCAGGCAAAGGCAAGGGAAAGGCACCATCCCAAACGTAACGTGTCGCCACGCCACGCTATAGCATGTTTCTCGCCCCCTCGCCGCGAAAGAACACAGCAGCGGCCGTCGTCGTCCCTGGCCAGTGGCGACGCCAGGCAGTCGTCGCATTTCCGGCCAGCCTGCCGCCGCCCACGGCGAGGCCCGCACGGGTCGAACGTATAGTAGGACGTACGAACACATCGAACGTGAGGTGATCTGCCGGCAGCGACGTCGCCACACTCAGGTCAGCTGCTCAGGGACGTGATCACGTCTCGGAAGAAAACAATGCTCACCGCACATGTAGATACAACCAACCAACTCTTTCGTTGCTGCGTGCAGGCGCGGGCGCGTAGCACGTGCCCTTTTCTGGCCTCCACTCCACTCCACACGGACGCCATGGACTGAACCTCGGCGCCCTCGGCGACGGTGGTTCCCTTGCTTGCGCCGGCGCCGAGCAGAGACACACACCACTGATGAGAGGGCACGTGCGTAGTACTTGGAGACCTGGAGACTGGAGACGAGGACGACGACGCACGCGGGCCATGGAAGAGCGCGCGCGCGCGCGACGGACGACGACCCAGCCAGCCCCGCGCGGCCGCGCGGCGCAACCGCCGGATCCGTTCCAGGTTCGGTTGATTAATCCCACCTCGGGTTACCGCCGGCAAATAACCAGCGCTGCCCGTCATTGCTTCGCCCAGCTGAGGCACCCTGTAGGACAGGAGCCGTGACACACGGCTCTCGCCAGTGGCCCATGGCTAAGTCATGGTGTCTGCTACCCGGCGTCTCTCCTAGAGAGATGACACGCGGCATGCGTACGCGTGCATTTGGTCGTCGGAGACCTACAGAAATTTAAAGTACACTCCATGTGTACATTAGCATTTTTATTTTGTGTTGGAATATACGTTATATGGCATGCCGAGTTTTTATAATCCATTTTTTATTTTATCTTATTTTGTCATGAATTATATGTTATATGGCATGATGACTTTTTTTTAATCCATCTTTTTATTTTAGTGCTTTATTTAATTTTATTATCAATACTCGAGCTGAGACCGCTCTAATGGTGTATGTTGTCTTCGATTGGTTCTGGATGAAGGTGGAAGAAGATGCGAGGGTGATTCTGAGGACAATAGGATTGGTAGCGAGCATATATGGCATATTGGACTAGAAAAAGGTGAGCGAGGCAACGCGTTGATCGTGAGCAGCCTCTTGTTCGAAGCGCTACGCCACACGCTCTTGCCATACGATGCAAGGTTGCGCCGTCTCCTGCTCGCCAGCATCACCGCGGCATCCACCATACTTGACAACCCGTCAGAGCTCAACGTCACCTCAGCCGTCCATCCCATCATCGTTGGCCAAACCGTGACCCGCCGCCCCTATCCCCAACCCAGAACGCCTATGTCCCCTTCTATTCTCATTTCGACGAATTGCCCCATCGAGCTGGTTTGACTCTTCTTCTTTCTCCATGCATACACTATAGTTGCCAACGATGGATATAGAAATCACTATGGTGCACTAAAAATAAAGTTACATGTAAATAGTTCTATGTGCCCTAATTTTATACTCCATCTTCTAATCAAATGTTCAGTTTTACGACAGTAATCTAATTTTGAAGTGAAAGAAGAAGCATGTTTCAGAAACTATGTGCCCGGCAACTGCTAGTATGTAGCAGAATATGCAACTGTCGTAAGCACTATCGTTGTACATTTCAGTATAATCCTATATCTTGATCTGATAATCAGTAGTCTCAAAACCATCAAAATTTGTCTGACAGCTGACTTATGCAACAGTCGTATTATTAGAAGCAAAGAAACTGATACTCCCTCCGTCCCTAAATGTAGGGTTTTTTAGTTTTCAAACAAGAAAATAGTCAAGGTGGTAAAAGACTATCATACCCTTCATTTTTAACTCAACTCACACCTCCACCAACCCTCCCACCAACCACAGAGTTTGTCTTATATGCAAAACTACCTATATTTAGGGAAAAATATCTAACTCCAAAACTACCTATATTAAGGGATGGATGTAGTAGCTGTTTTTTTTTAAGAATGAAACTGATAGCTGTTGAAACACCCCGTGCGCTAGAATTTCATCTCTTCGAGCGGCGCTCCAGCACGGCAGCATGCATGCCAGGCCAGCCACCGGCAGCAACACCGTCATTCTTCAGAGCTCTCCCTCGCCTGGAACGTTTGCCGCAAAGACGCCGAATTACAAATTTTTCTTAATTATTTCGAAACACATGTACTACAACGTAAACAGACGCTTATATATATATGGGAAAATTTGATGTGGCACACTAGAAAGACGTGATTTTAGACACATCACACCGCAACTCGCGATATTAGGCACACCACACTGCAAATTTATGACTCTTTGTTGTGGCACACTAAAACAAAGAGATGCGATATTTTCAACTGCTTTATCTCATTAGAAGAAATACATTATAAATTGAAACTCTGCACAACTATACACTGTTGCACTCTTGATTCATGTGATTTTTTGTAGATTTTTTCTCAACTGTTCATATAACTTTTCATTGAAAACAATCTTTGTTTTTCAACCAAACTATGTGAAAAGTTGAAAAAAACATCTAAGAAAAAAATCACATGTGTAGAAAATGCAACACTTTATCTTTGTACAAAGTTTCAACTTCTAATGTATGTCGTACAAAGAGATTGAAAAAGTTAAAAATATCATTTCCTGCTGTTTTAGTGTGTTTTAGTGTGTTGTGGCTAAGAAACACAATTTTTGAGTGTGCCTGAGCAAAATAAGGAAGTTGCAGTGTGTTGTGTTCGAAACCACATCTTTCGAATGTGTCATAGCAAGTTTTCCCTTATATATATAATATTCTGTTTTGAACAGTGCGTTTTACAACAAGCAATAGAGAGCCTCTACCTCATCAGCTTTTGTAGTCAAGCCAGAAGAGCATGTGCCGGTGCCACAGGCCGGCGCCGAGCAGAGACGCCGACGTCGCCCCTAACACAACAACAAAAGCCTCTTATAGCGACAGTGTCCAAAATCACATAGCGGCGGTTTTGAAAGCCAACCGTCGCTACAGTATTTGGTGGGCACTGTACAAACTGACCGCCGCTAAAGATGATTTGTAGCGGCGGTCGATGCCACGAACCGTTGCTACAAATGATTTGTAGCGACGGTTGGCGGCAGCAACCGCTGCTAAAGATCTGACATTTATAGCGGCGGTTGCTGTTACCATTTGTAGCAACGGTTACTGCGAGCAACCGCGGCTAGTAAGCTTTTTTAGCCGCGGTTGGCATCATGAACCGTCTCTACAAAGTGGAGGAACAGGGGAGAGCTTGTCTTCTGTGGCACGGGCTGAACAGAGGCAGAAGCCTCCCGAATCGACGCCGGCCGGCTATAAATTCGACGCCTCCAGCTAGCTAGAGCTATCCGCTCGCCATCCGCCGCCGTCGCCTCTCCCTTGCGCCTGCACGCCATCCGCCGTCGTCGCCTCTCCCTAGCTAGAGCTAGCTGCGCCATGACTCGCCGCCGTCGCTGCGCCACCGCCCAGACGACTTTCGTGGGCGTCCGCCCCTGCACGGAGCGTTACCCGCCGTGCAACCCGCTCCCTGCCGATCCGCCGCGCTCCCCCAACAATGGCGGCGGAGGAGCCACCGACGACACCGGGCTGCGCGTCCTTGTGAGGGGCAGCCCCTCCGGCAAGGTCACGTACCTGTGCCCCATTTGCCCCGGCATTGATAGCGACTCGATGGCCGACATGATGATGCATGTGTTGGAGATGCGCCGCAGGGAGGACGTCCACGCGGTGGGGAGGAACCGTCACCACATCCTGGCTCGCAACCAAGGATGGCTGTGACTTGCGCGCAGCTACGACACCGCGCGCGCGCCATGGAGGCGGCGAAACCCGTGGGAGGAACGTCGCTCCGCCGGCCGCGCGCCATGCATGAATGGCGGCCAATTTTGGGACCGACAACGATGTGCCGCCGACCACTAGTACTTGTTTAGTTGTTTAGTTAAGTTAGTTAGTTGCTAGTCAGTGTGTTAGTGTGTATGTAACAATGATGATGCATGTGTTAGTGTGTGTTTATGTTAGTCAGTGTGTGAGTTTTTGTGTGTGTAATATTGTATTTGTGATGTGTATGTGGCTATAACACTGCACATCACTAAAAACAAATTGTTTATGCAATTAGTAACGGCGGTTCGTCGCAGCAACCGCGGCTAAAAATTGTTTATGCAATTAGTAAAGCTAGACGTTTTTCAGTCCTTGGTGCAGTACGACGGCCGCACGTTGTGCTTGAGGAGGAGCGTGGCGAGTTCGGCGCTGGGCATCTTCTTGGCGTGGAACGCAGAACAGGGGCAGCGACTTCTACGTCTTGAACATATGCCAGTGCGCTGGAGATGAGCGTGGGGAACTGCTTGCACCATGCTCTCACTAACGACAGCCGAGTGTGGCTTGTTGAGACCTGAGAGGCCGTCGTACTCGATTTCTCGAGCACCGGAAAGGAGGCGGAGCGCGTTCTTGATGGTGGGCAGCGACATGCATGTCTTCTTCGGAGAACACATGGACCGATGGTCATCCGACCACATCGATCTCGACTGCCGCTCGTTGATCTCGTCGCACAGGCAGCACCAACCCACTGGCAAAGGGACGGTGTTAGAAGATGTTCTGTTATCATTTTGTTTCTTCAGTAGAAGCAGGTTCTTTCGGAAATAAAGCAACCGCAGGACAGAAGAATGCACGCTAGCTTTCAACTGACAACTGAGAAGAATTCTTTTTTTTTTTTGGGGTATTTGCGACCACTGAGAAGAAGAGTTTACTTTGCAGAACAAAACAGACATACAAGATTTGTGTTCGCGTTGCAATCTGAGGAAGAGTAATTACAGCGGCAACCGAACAAAAACATCCAAGAAACGACAGCGCTTCAGCTGAATCCATGGAAAGAATCATGCAAACAGTTTACATGTCTGATGACGGGAACTGATAGACAGGCCGCACGTCGAGGCTCTCTTTCTGAAGGCTGCAGTGCAGGTTGGACGCGATTCAGTCTAAGGCCCTAGCTATGACGCGATCAACACATGGAGTTGCCGTGGTCGTAGCCGAAGGTGAAGTCAATGCCTTCCCAATGAACTCTGATCCATCACCGGCGCTTGCTCCTCTGCAACCATCGCCGGAAGTTGCTGCTGGTAGGGCTCTCCATCGGCCGGCAGCTGGGAGATAATGTCAAGGACCTCCGTGATGTCGTGCTCAGACATCATCTCCCAAGGTTCTTGCGCCATGCCTGGTTCTTGAGGCGCTGAAGAAGCGTTCATCGTCTGCTGCACTTGCCCTCCTTGGAACGAATAGTCTTGCATGGGTAAATCTTGGTCTTCAGAAGCGTGCGCCGTGCTGAAGCCTGCTTGATCGAACGTCGCCGTCTTCGTTCCGGAACCGGAAGTATCCGAACCACTTTCATCTGAGGCCACGCGCGGGCGTCGTGTCGATGGTTCGCCGGCAACAAGGCAGTCACCGTCGGGGACGCGCTTGCGCTTCTGGCCGTAGCCGGAGAAGGAGATGCTGCACAGCTTGAGGGACGATCCGGCGATGGTGTACTCGTGCATGACCCACCCCTTGCTGCCGCTCTCCATGTCCATGTGGAAGTTGAGGTTGTGCCGGCTCCACTTGATCTTCTCGCCGTCGACGACGACCATCTCGTGGTTGATCTTCTGGCTCTTCCATGTCCCGCCGCCCTGGCAGCGCCGACCGTTGGGTGCGTGGACGAAGAAGAAGGCCTGGGCGCCGTCCTCTTCGGGGAGGCCGTGGCGGTCGAAGAGCGTCCAGGGTTGCGTGTTGGCCGCCGTGTCGTCGTCGATGATGAGGCCAGGGAACAGGTCCGGCTGGCCTCGGGCGCGCCGGAGGAGGTAGAGCTGGACTATCTCGTCGTCGACGGGTTCGAAATGGAGGCCGGGCGTGTGGTCGCCGAGGATGGCCGCTGCCGGCGACGACATGGTGTTCTGTTCTCTCTAGAGAAAGGGAGACGGCGAGACGAACGCAGCTAGGGCAGAAGAGAGATAGGCGTGGATGATGGGCGATGGTGTCGTGAGTTTGTGTGCCCTGGCATGCGCCAGGGCGTTCGTTTTATAGGTCGAGGAGATAGTGGTGCGCGTCGGGTTCACGCACTCGGATTCCTGTGGTGGTTTCGATCGATCATCACCGCGATGCTCTGGTGGTTTCCAACCGTCTGCCGTGCTCGACTCCGTATCGCGCCGCGGCACGTCAGACCACCGTTGTAGTCTCATCTCGCGCCGTCGACGCCCAGTGCGGTGCGGGTGGCACGGGCACAGCAGTGGCGGGTGGTGCATCCGCGGGCCGCCACTGCCGGACGTGACGGCCTCGTCGCACTCCAGGATCGCGACGATGATCGTACCTTCCATCCTCGTACCGCTTCATGACGTAGCACTCGCCAGGGACGGCCCATACCGGTCCGGTACAACTATGATGAGGAACCGTGGCACTCGTCCCAGTAGATGATTCACCACCTGATCAGCGTCAGGTTGAGGCTCAGGCAGAGGTAGCAGATTTACTTGTTGGGGCTGTGTTGGCGCTGGCCACCGGCACTGGCCGTCCCGATGCTGGACGCCATGTTGCCATTCCTGCTGGCAGCAGCGCGCGCTGCCAACAAGGAGGAGTGGGAGTACAAGGGAGGAGACGAGGAGGAGTCACCACGTTTCTGCTTGTGTACTCTAGTGTAGCTTGCCCTGGAGACTGCTTTCTGAACATGATCCCAGTACATTCATCAACTGTCAGTTTTGGGTGATTTGGTAGCCTGCTTTAGCAAAGAACGGCAGCAGAGCCTCGGTCGGCAGCACAAGTTTTTGGATGAGGCTGTAATCCACTACTAACATGCGTCGATCGTACCTTAATTAGTAGTCTGAGTTCAAATTATACTGCAACGTTCCTCTGTTCTCTACTGTCTTAGTGTGTGTCTGCGCGTAAGACCTGCGCTACGAGCTGAAATAGCAACAACATCGACCACTGGGATAGCTGTAGAAGCCGTGTATTGCATAGTCTGAAATTGCCTCTCCAATGAGGAACCAGGAGATTAGCTTCTCGCAATTCATGAGTTGCCTGTCAAAGGCTCCAAGAAACTGCCTCAAAGCAAACTGCGCTTGTTCTGAAATAACTGTTATTCGAACCACAAAAAACCCTCATTTTGCACAATGTACAGGTTCGTCAGCGAGGGAAAATGGTTGAACTGAGGACCCATATGGTCAGTGCTTACTCCACTGGTAGTCTCACATCTTTCTGTTTCAATTATTTCTTGCTGATGCTGGAAAACCTCTGGAGACCATCCTCAGTTCCTGACATAAGTACAGTTCTCTGGTTCCCCTCTACTCGCCCTGATACTGAAATCAGTTGGAACTATGCATCTGAGTATGCATTTAAGAGGCTGTAATCGACTGATGCACTAATATTCTACTAATCTGATTCCAAATTTTGCTACAATGTTCTCTCCTCTCTTGCACGTAGGAACTGCACTACGAGCTAAAACAGCAACAACATCTGTGTCTTCTACAAAAACTGTAACGACTGAAATAACCGTATAAACCATGTACTGTGAAATATATGAAACTGCGTAGGAATCGGGAGATTAATTCATGTCTCGACCTTTGTGATACTGAGTATAATCTGATACCTGAATTAGGTAAAATGTAATCGGATAGCAACGAAACCTAGTCTGATGACTGATTTGTGCAGCATCCTGTCAAGTTCTGCTTGAGACTCATGGGAACGAAATGCTAGAACAGTGAGAATTTTTGGGTTCCATTCTTGCACAAGCTGATGCTCAATAAATTGAGTAGTCTTATACCACTGGAACAATCATACTAGTCGATAACACTGAGCACTCTGTTTCACATTTAACAGAAACCTTGGCTACAAAAATTGGCTCTGTTGCAGCAGTTCGTGATCACTGAACAACTGACGCCTGTACAGAGAGAAGTGGCGCCAACGAATCCTAGACGTCGTGTTGACTCAAGTGAGAATAACAACAACGCTAATGCAAACCGATCTGCTCGCAACACTCAGGCTCACGGCATTCACATTTTTTGCCTTAACATTTGTGCATTCATGTCCAAAATCCTGCCACGCTCCACGAGGTGATCTCATTAGAGCTTCTGCTTAATTAGCTGTATTTTCGTCGAACACCTTGCGGGCACGCTGCCGATTTCAAATCTGGCCTCGATTTTTCCTGTAATCGGATCGGATTGTACAACGTAAGCTGCAAGAAAGCAAAGCAAGCGGCCTGGGTAATGATTGCCACTGCACTCGATCGGAAACCGGGACGAGCCAAGCATCCGCCGAAACTTTCCATAGCCGCTCCTTCTGTTTTGGGCGCGAACCATCATCCCCGCCAAATAAATTGGAAGCCAACCCCCGGATCCTGTCTACTCCATCTCCTCCTCTCCTGCCACAGCCTCTTCCGCCCTCTCCTCTCTAGAGTTTCGCCGCCTCCCTCCCTTCCGAGAGAGCCCAAGAGCACCATGTCGTCGCCGGCGGAGATCCTCGATGACATCCCGCCCGGCTTCCGCTTCCGACCCCTCGACGACGAGCTCGTCGGGCTCTACCTGCTGCCGCGTGTCCGCGGCCAGCCCGACCTTTTCCCCGGCCTCATCGTCGATGACGACTCGGCGGCCAACACCCAGCCATGGGAGCTCTTCGACCGCCACGGCCGCTCCCACGCCGTCCCGGCCTTCTTCTTCGTCCGCACCAACAACGGAGGTGCACGCCCGGATCGGCGCTGCCATGGCGGCGGGACATGGAAGAGCATGAAGTGCGAGCGCGACGACGCCAGCCACGAGATGGTCCTGGACGACGGCGAGAAGATCAAGTGGAGCCGGCACAACCTCAACCTCCACACGGGCACCGGCAAGAACGGCAGCGGCAGCAACGGGTGGGTGATGCACGAGTACTCCATCACGACGCACCCGTCCATCAAGATCTGCCAAATCTCCTTGTCCGGCTTCGGCAAGAAGCGCAAACGTGTCCCCGACTCTCCGGCCGGCGAACCCGAGTCTCAGCGCCCGCGCGTCGACGCCGCGTCTTCGGATTATTGCACGACGACCATGAAACAGGGGCAACTGCAGGAAGAAACAGAGGGAGTCAGCGGCGCCACGGAGCAACTGGATGTACAAGATTGCCACGGTTCGAGTGTCGCCGCCGCCGCCGCCAGTGCTTTGGGGACGCCGTTCGATCAAGTCGGCGTGGTGCACCAGGATTGTTCCGACGAATTCATCGCGCAGATGGTCGAAGAAATGACTGATCCAGTGCCGATGATGGAGCAGCAGGTGGCGGACGCCATGATGCTATTTCCGACGGTCCAAGAACTCTGCGGCATGCCGGACAACGTCGACGACATGGCCGCCGGACCGCTGGGCGGCGTTCTTTGGGGAGGCATCTGCTGGTGTTAGCTTGGAGAGCAGTTTCTGATGACACCAAATTTTGTACTAGCAAGTAGCAGGAAAGCTTTGGCCGGCATCACCGAAATTTGTAGCTACTAATTGGGCTTCAAACTGCAGCTCTTCAGTTGTTTTCTCCGTCAATCTTTAACTGGTCGGAGACCAACCTTCTGTAAACAACAGATGCACTAATTTTGTGCCTATCAATTGATGTAATTTCCCAATAATTATGCAATGTTGTCTTATTCTGAAGCGAAAGAATCATTTTAACAATTTTTTACTTAGAATATTTTTTTGTGGTCTTGCACAAGTGGATGCTTCAAATTACAGGCCATAATTTTATACCGTATCTTCTGATCTGATGTTCAGTTTTACCACTGTAATCTAGTTTCAAAGTGAAATAAGCATGTTTCAGAAACTATGTGACCTGCAATTGCAAGTATGATTACTATCTTAGACAGTATCATTGCACAATTCAGTATAATCCTATATCTTGATCTGATGATCAGTAGTCTTAAAACCATAAAAAATTGTCTGATGGCTAACTTGTGCAACAGTCGTATCACTCCTAGCAAAGTAACTGATAGCTTCTGATCCTGTTGAACATCATTTAGCAGAGCATAGTTTCTGTTTCAAACTTGTCAGGGTTGATTTTGGATCGGATAGTATCACTGTCACTTTGTAACAGTATGCAGAATCCAGTGATTAGCATGGGATTTTTGGTAGGTACAATAGCATGTTGGTCGATCTTGCAAGACTCGATGCAGACATTTTCATCCATTCCTTGTCTTAAAGGCAACGCTGCCAATGTAAATGACTCAGCAGTATTTCTGCATAACAGAAAGCTCAGCAGTATACTACTGGAACAGGTGGAATCTAACTATATTACAGTACTGTTAAACACAACTAATAGGTTTATTTTTCACACGTGTGTGTAAAATTCAGAGTATCGATTTGGGAATGGTACACTGATCATTCAGAGCCTGATTTTGCAACGTGTGACTTCAATCAAGACTGCCAGGGGCAGGTTATCCTCAGATTCTGAATGAATGACTTCAATCCACACTGGTCATTCAGTTCATTCAGAATCCAACGGAAATGACGTTACAATATGATATGCACTGGATGTTACATTGTTACAGCATCCATCCCACGCTGTACACCGAGTTTCTGACTGACCATGGCGGAAAGCTCTGAAACAGGCAGTGCAAATGTTCAGGCTGTGTTGCTGAAATCGCACTCAAGCGCGAAACTAAGGCCCTCTTTGGGAGGGATTCTGCAAAACGGATTCTGTCACTGTAGCTACTGTAGCTACAGTGACAGAATCTGTGAGAAGCTACGATTTTGCTGCTTTTGGATTCTGGCAAAAAATGGATTCTACTACAGTGTTTTTGCTGTAGCTACAGTGCCAGAAGCAGAATCCAAAATCCAGTCCGCCAAACAGGCCCTAATTCCTCACCAGTTGATATCTCAGCTCCCACAATTCGCTGGTCACCTGAACGGGCTCCCATGGCTGCTCTCCACGCAGAAGCAGGAGCACCTTTGATTCAACCCGTTCACTAAACATGCATCTCCCTGAGCGGCGGCATGCCAGCCACCGGCAACACGGTGCACGCTCGATCTTCAGAGCTCTCACTCGCCTGGAGTGCCATGGCTGCCGCGTCCGCCTCCATATATGCCGTCTCCACCCCCTCCTTCTCATCCGGGTGGCGGTGAGATTTCTGCGGCCGGCGCGCGGGGCATGGAGGCGGGCTCCGGTGATCGCCGGAGCCGCCATGGCTGGCCAAACAGAGATCTTGACCGCGGGTAGTAGCCGCTCGTCAATTGACCTCAATCCAGACCGTAGATGTGGATCCAACGGCAGAGGATTGTCCACCTTTGAGCTGACTGCCGTCAAACACATTTTGCATAAATCCCCTGATTTAGATCGCGATTATTAACCGCGATTCACATATTTACATATACCTCCTGATATGGATCGCGATTAATAACCGCGATCCAAATATTTACATTTAGCCCTCTACTTTGGATTGCGATTAATAATCGCGGTTCAGTTATTTGCAGATAAGCCTCTACCATGGATGATGTACGTCCCTGCTTCGCCTCCGCACGCCTCCGGCGCTCTTCCCCTTCCGCTCCGGCGACAGCGGCGGCCGCCTCGCCCCGGCGAATGGGCTCCCGGTCCTTCTCCGTCTCTTAACTCACTGTTTCCCGCTAGATTTCTCCTTCCTTGCCGCCTCTCCTGCGCAACCAGACTCGCCGCGCCGAACGACGCCGTCTCGTACGTTCTTCCGATCCCGGTCGCGAATCAAAGCTCAGCAGCGGATGGCGGCCGTGGTGACCGCCCCTCTTCTGCGTTTCTCGTCGTCGTCTCGCATGCTGCAGGCCGGCGCCCCGGGTCGTCGCGGTCTCGCCAATTCAGCTCATCGTGCGAGCGGTTGGAAACCATCCTCCATTCCTCCTCTGTTCTCTATCGCAGCACGCCGGCCGCCGGAACGCTGAGCCAAGATAATTCAACTGGCAGTTGCCAGGAGGTCTGGTCAATGCTGCAGCAGGCCTGCAACCAATCGTACAATGTTTGATCTTTCGAATTTCGTTGTACAATGTTTGCTTTCCCTGGTAGAGAACCACACTTTACTAATCTGTTCACATTCTACAACTTATCCATATTTACGATTGTAGTACATACTGACCAATGCTCTAGTTTGCCAGTGAGAAACTGAACATACAGAATACAATTCCTTGATTACACAAGAAAAATGTACCGGTGTTTTCACTTCGTTCGTTGAATCGTGGCTCCAACCCATAATTAGAGCTGAGAGATTCATTTACGAGTATCTATATGATCTACAGATATATATATGTAGCTGAAGTTGCTGTAGAATCATACAGCTTATCAGCAGCCTAAACGACTACTCTGCTCTCCAGCCTCCCATAAAGAGAAAACAGGAGGATACTTCGATGATTTAATCATCACAAAATTGAGTGTACTCCTATATCTGAATCCGGCAACCTGCTGACTTTATAACTCTGAAAACAGCCTGTCACTGACTTGTGGTGCGCCATACATCAGCCATAAACTCGGTATGGATGTGGCATGCAAAGCAACAGGGAGCTTCTGTTTGAACCTGATGCCCAAGATTTGGATGCTGCAGTAATGTTACTTTTTCTTTGAAATTTTCGGGTTCTTGCACATGCGGATGCTTAGAGGAGTAACCTCGACTATCTCATCCTCTTGAATGTATTCGATGCAGTCATCCAAACTGTAGCTTAAAGGCTCGTCAAGAACCACTGAAAAAGAGGAAAACAAATATAATTCAACACGTTTTAATCAAAGGCAAACAGTTAATGAATAACTCATGCATATCTACGCATGTATCGAGAATTCAGGACTTGCTACATGCAAAGAAAGAGCAACCTATTTGAAAAACAAAGGAAAAACAACCTACATATGCCTGTAATACATGGCTACAAGAAACTAAGATATCTTTTGTATTCTAAGAGTAACCGCAATGTATGTGGTGTAACCAGCCCAGGTCCCATGAACAAAAGGCTTTTGTTGTCAGAAATTGCACAAACTTGTGGTTGCTCTGAAGGCATATATCACAATGAAAATCATTGAACAGCTGAGTTTTGAGTGTAGTTTTACCTGTAGTTTCTTTGTTGGAACGGACATTTGTTGCAGCCTTTTTCTTGCACACATTAAGAGCTAAGTCACCTGGTCGCTGATGAATGCCAACTATTTGGCCTTTGTAAACATCTTGCCCAGGAGAAACAAACATTAGACCTCTTTCTTGTGCACTTAAAAGTGCATAAGAAGTAGTGGTTCCATCTTCGAATGCAACCTAGATCATGTTATCCAAGTGAGATGCTAAGAATATTTAAGAAAAAAGGCCTCATTGCTTTAATAAATTATTCATACCAAGGAGCCCTGATCACGTGAACTAAGATCCCCGGCCCATGAACCATAGCTATCAAAGATTGTGTTAAGTATAGCTCTGCCACGAGAAGCTGTTAGAATCGCATTCCGAAGTCCAATGAGGCCTCTGGTAGGAATCTTGTATTTCAGTAATGTTGTTCCCTCTGGCCTACAATTTGAAAAAAAAAAATAACAAGGTAAATTAAACTAGAAGCAATATCTGAAAACTGGGTCCCCCCTCCCTATCGAAGTTTCAACTCCTAACTCAAATTGTGCAAACAGACCATGGATCAACTGTGCACAAATAATATTCTTCCACAAAATTCACAACGGCCAAAATTATCTCGAATGCATAATATCTTGTATAGATAATACCAACATGGAGTAAGAATTACAATTTCTAGGGTGATGTGCATGTTCTTTGGAGAGAAAAGTTATCACATAAAGAAGTGTTAAAAGAATCCAAGAATTCATTTCAATCATTATGCTTTTGTTCATACCAACTATTTTCGAAATTAATTTTGCATTTCATATTGGCAGCCATGGTTCATTGTTTTGAGATCTAAGAACATGTAAGAGTAGACAATGATGCTAAGAATACATGAGTAATGTACGTGGTAAAAACTTATTTTTAATACCTTATTTATAGTAATACAAAATTCTATATTAACCAAAAAAAAAAAATAGGTCATTCAGGGGTCAAACAGTTGAACAGGACTTCATGTATGGGCTAGGAAACAAGAAATTGGTTGGTTTTGAGCATCTCTCGCCAGGAATTAGAACACTTTTGGCAACAAGCCTTATTTTTGTTTTCTGATAAGCGTTATTAGGCATACAATAAAGCCTTTTGTGAAAAGAGCAATAGCATATGTGATGAATGAATCGTAGTACAGAACGAACCCACTAGCTTCCATGTCAACCATTATTCCACGCCTTTTCCCCAGAAGCTCAACAACTGATCCCATATATTCCTCTGGAACCTCCACCGCAGCTATCTGGAGTTCAGAAACAAGAAAAAATTGGTTGCATGGAAACTGAGGACTAAGCAGATCCAGGAATATTGAATTAATAAAGAAGATGAGTATTTATTGTCAGAAAAAATGCAACCATAAACAAACCTCATAAGGCTCTAGTAGCTTTCCGTCCACTGTCTTGTTTATGACCTTTGGAGGTCCAATCATAAATTCATATCCTTCTCTCCTCCTGTAAGAATTTTGAGTTCTCAGTACAATACCAAAAAATACAGTGTACTGAGTTACTCACAGAAGCTAAGTTCAGAATTCCTTACATGTTTTCTATCAATATGGTGAGGTGCAGTGTTCCTCTGCCACTAACAAGAAACGTATCAGCAGTCTCTCCATCTTCCACTTTCATTGCCAAGTTCCTTTCAAGCTCACGATATAATCTATCACGGAGATTTCGGCTAGTAACATATTTTCCCTGTGATAAGCCAATGAAAATAGACAAATATGTTAGCATCCGTACTATTTTCTGACCTAATTATATGCTGGCAAAAGTTAGTAAAAAATATTTTTTAGAGCAAATCTACAGATATCACTATCATGAGGAAAACATAAACAAATTTTATATATATCAATGGCCTTTAAAAAGTTGACTGCACAAATCTAGGACAAGTGATGGGCGGGAGTAACAAAGATTTATCTGAGGCATCATTATTTTCTCTTTACTATGAAAGAGCATGCCATAAAGTAGAAATACAATGCATAGAGTGGAGATTTGCAGTACCTCACGTCCAACAAAGGGTGATGTATTAATGGAAAAAGACATTCTGACTGTCGGCTCCTCCACTTTAATAGTGGGCAAGGGTGTTCCCGTAACTTTATCAGCTATAGTCTCCCCAATCTGCCGAGTTCAAACCATAAATTCCATGTTGTAAGCATAAATGCAAACTGAAAGAATTGAACTCAGGATGAACAGGCACCAACCATGATATCATTCATTCCACAAACAGCACAGATGTCACCAGCACTAACAGTTTCAACTGGAACACGGCCGAAGTTCTGATAAACAAAAAGCTCACTTATTTTGCCTATCCTACAAGCATCATCTGGTGTACAGACCTGCAAAATATCTTGATATTAAATGAAGACAAGATGCGATAATAGGGGAACATATTTCTTTTTTCCTTTCCAGATAAGATCAAATAAGAGTAAGCAATAAAGAAATGAGATACACATTCCAAGGTAATAATGTGAATTGCCTCATCATAACATTGTATTTTTTTTTCCTATTCTGGCATAAGGATTTCAATTCTTTCATTTGGTTGATACATTTCATGATGCTACCATGTTATGTAATTTTCATTGGACTATTGATGTTTATGTTGTCATGCAGAAACATGCATTAGCTGATCAAATTTATACCTTGACTTCCATGCCACGCTGCAGTTCTCCTGCGTGTAGTCGTCCAATTGCTATTCTACCTTTGTGCTCATCATATTCAGTATTAGATACCTGCATATAAGTTAGTATTTTAGGATTAGCATAAAACTGAGGCAATGGACAATATGTAGTGATATAGACTGCGAGCATCAAAAGATGTTAAGGTCTGAAAACTAGCCCAGCAAAAATTTGGTTCAGAATAAGGAAATCAGGGCTTTATAAAACACAAATAATGCGTTCATATTATGTGGGATTCCTATATGTGCATCGTGAATGAATGTTCATGTGACATCGATTTTTGTTAGCTCATGTGTGAGTATGAATCCTGATAGGAATATATCTATCAAACTCTACAAGGAACTTCAAAGAAATGTATTCACGACGACAGCCAGGCATACGCAACATCCAAATAGATGTATGAACAAAATCCAGCACCAAACATGCAAAACAAGCACAATAAACGATGCACGACATATTGAAAAGGAAACATCAAATGTTATAACTCACAAGCATTTGCATGGCTCCATCTTTTTCAATACGTGGCTCCGGAATGCACCGAAGAATAGCCTCAAAAAGGGGTCCAAGGTCATCGCCTAAGTTATCTGGAGAGAGCCCAGCCTTTCCTTTAATTCCACTTGCATATACTGTTTGGAAATCACACTGTTATATTGCAACAAAACATGATGTGAGAACTAGGAATGACCTGTGCTAATCAAGAAAGGGACAAAAGAGTAAGTTTTCGAACAAGGGTAGAGACAAAACTCCTTCACCTGTTCGTCACTTGCATTTAATTCGATAAATAGTTCAAATGTTGAATTCACAACAAATTCTGGACGAGCACTAGGCCTGTCGATCTTGTTTACAACTACCACAACAGCATGTCCAAATTCTAGAGCCTTCTTCAGAACAAATCTTGTCTGCGGCATAGGCCCCTCAACAGAATCAACCTATATAGCAGAGAAATTTTAATTAATCATTGTACTTGCACATATTTCCTCAATGTAAACCACTCGACTGTTAGAAAAATCAGTTCAAGAATGAAGAATGACCAGAGTAACGTGCAATGGAAAATAGCCCACATCTGTGATATGATATATATGCAATGTGAGTACAACATTTCAGAAAACTATCTATAGGACCATGTAAAATGTGGCAGAGTCACAATATGTATCAATCAACATGCAGTAATCGACCAAGGAGTCGAAAAGTGTTTCAAGCCCAACAGAAGTTAAGTATTAAATCAGAAAGATGTCAAAAGAAAATAAAAATGAGTTATAGCTTAGTTACTACCACTAGGAGAACTCCTTCCACCATGTTGAGAACACGCTCCACCTCCCCACCGAAATCTGAGTGTCCAGGAGTATCAATAATATTGATTTTAGTACCCTTATAGGTTATCGATGTATTTTTGCTAAGTATCGTGATCCCTCTTTCCCGCTCCAGATCATTTGAGTCCATTATTCTTTCCTGCACAACTTGATTATCTCGGAAAACCTGCATAAGGTAGGTAGTCAGTGATGCACCAAGTGATAGATTTCGCAGGAAACTCATCGCTGAATTTTTCCACAACATACTGAAACAATGGTTTTTTTCTTTCTCAAATACGAAGGAGAGCTGTGCATCTTTGTATTAAAGAGGAGAGAAAACGGTCCCGTACAAGTGATGCCACCTCACTCCGGACCGAGCCATGAGGTGCATTTTACATGATTTGGAAAAAAACTGATAAAAACACACATGTTTGATAAGGCCTGATAAGTTCCACAGATAGTTATAATTTATCTCATCTCCACTGAATATTGTAGGCATTTATTTAACATGATTCATAGAGAAAATGGCTCAGACCTACAAAAGAGAAACTATCTGGAAGACTGAAGCTTTACAAATAACTGTTATCAAGGGATTTACTTTAATACCTTTTAGCAACAATAGCGTATAGAGGACATAATATTATTTTAGTTTTTCGTGGAATCAATTTATATTTTCAACACATTTTTGTTTTGTCCTACCCTTATAACAAGTAAGCTGATATGTCAAAGCCCCTAAATGGCAAGGGAACATATATAATCCAAGTCCTAGCAACAGTGTTTGGGCAGAAAACTTAAAACTGTCCTATTAATCTAGAAAACTGAAAAAGTAAACAAACAATAGCTGACCACCCAGGGCAAATGATGTAAAATATGTCCATCCCGGCCGGCCTATATACACTCATAACCGCACAAATGTTCAGATATTCAGTCAATATAGGTGCACCATCACACTCAGTAAATGATAATTAAGATGCTACAACAAACATATGGACAAATCAGGAAAGGTGGAAATATTCTCAAACCAATATCATTATATTTGTCAGCAAATGACTTGAATGGCAGAGAGATTCAGCTTGCAACCAATCATTTGTAGTAACACAATCTGGCAAAGGATAAGGAATAGTAGTGCTAGAACTTACCTTGGCTTGCCTTAACATGGAATCCACCAAAGTTGTCTTTCCGTGATCAACGTGAGCAACGATTGCTATATTCCTCACATCTCTTCTTGTCGTTTGATTACTCTTCTCTGCTGAACAATTAAGTGGATAAACAATATCAAATTGGCATTCTTTTCCAACAGATTTTTTTTTTTGAAAAGAGACAATGTAATTTAGGCACTAGAATCAATAAACAGTCACTCCATTGGAATAGACGAAGCTGCCATCCAAGTGATTTGTTTCCACAAGGAACGTGAGAGGCATGCTAAGTTTTAGACTAAAGTGCAGACATTTTCCACAATTTTTTTTTTCCTTATACATGCATATATTAAGGTTGTGGGAGCCATCAGGTATCGTGAAGCTATAATTGATATAATGCCATTCCAATTCCATGGCTACTGAACCAGACTGTTTGTAGCACTTACACAACACAAGCTCACTTCAGGATCACAAAAACGAACATAACAGCTTCACTATTGTAAACTACTAATCAGAAATACTGCTCATTTCTAACACAAAATTCAACCAACGCTACTCCTGTTCCTTCAGTTACAAGCAAATGGATGTGCGGAGGTTCATTTACCGGAGGTAGCCGGGGCGACTTCCTTGACCTCCTGGTCAAGAGAGGCGGAGGCCCTGAGGGAGCGCGGCCTCCGGCGGCGCAGCGAGCGGGGCAGCCGCAGGAGGCACGGGGCGGCGCCGAGGTGGGCGGAGCTGGCCGGCGGCTCCGGGCGGCGGGCGGAGGGGGCGGCGCGGAGGGTGAGGGTCTGCATGGTGGCGGGCGGTGGTGAAGGGGGTGGTGCCGCGGCGGGCGGCTGCGGATGGGGTTGGGCTGGTTTTGTATGGGCGGAGTGTGGCCGACGGGCCCCCGCGGATAACGGCCACTTACCTGCCTTTGGCTGTGCCGCGGCCGCGCACGCCACGTCGGCCGCCGGCGCCAGGCACACGCACTCGTGCTGCAACACTGGAAAAACACTGGAAAAACACTTTTCTCTTTTTTTGTTTTTTCACTTTGCTCAGCTCTTTGTAGGGTGTTCTTGTACCGCCCAACTTGTACGAGGGATACAGAAAGTTTTGGCACGGTTGAGCCACAGATTAAGCTCGACGAACTGACGGATGCAACAAGGGCCAAGTAGTTTTCCAGGCTCGATGGATGACTTTCTTGTTTCTTCAACAGTGGGGTGTGGAGGCTGGCTATAAGTCTTCTGAATTTTTGGCGTATTTTGTCTGTCGCTGCCACTTGGGGGATTGCAAGTGCTGGGTTGCCTAAAATAATCTTTTTTTTGACTGGTAAATTTTTTTTTGACTGGTCCTAAAATAATCTTTTGATTCATGAATCATGATGCAACACAAGTAGGTAACATTTGTGAAATTTTCTGACCTCCAACTTTTTTGGGCTTTCAACAAAAATCACATCCTTTTCTTTGGTGCCATTTTAAAAATCGGGGCAAATATCCCTGGCCTTCTTTGGAGGCCATGTTGAGACCATGTTTCAAGCCCCTGCCGGGCCCGGCTCCTCCCGTGAAGCCTTTACTTAGTTACAGTCACTTCCTTATTTAGGGCTATTTTATACCGTGCTAATGTCGCTTGAATTGTTATCGTTCAAATGGGAGTCTATGGTTATAATGTTATATCCACCTGACAACAAACATCTTACGAGGATCCTATTAAATTTAAAGAAGTATACTTGGCTGCCAGACTCTTCGTTATATATGATCGACAATTGTCTTCTTCGCAAGAATTTTGTACATTTTTAGTGATTACTACTATAAAAAAAAACAAATCGATGGATCTCGTTAGAGGTGAACATCTACAAATTTTAAAATAGCACATAACCTAAAAATGATAACCTAAAGCCTCGCAAAAAAAAAAATGATAACCTAAAGGAGCCATAGTTGTCATTAAGGCACTAATGATCAGAACCCAGAACGGTTAACGAAAGTGGATGGAACTAATGGCCACTAAGGCAAAGAATTTGAACACAACACGGCTAGCAAGGAAAATGATTTTTCTTATGGCTAATAAGGAAGCACGGCTTGCTTTAAAAAAAAGGAAGCACGGCTCTTTTTTATGACCACTAAGGAATTATACCGAAAGGATGTGATTTAATGGAGTCTATAGAATGATTTTTTTTAAAGGTTCGTTCTGTCAAAGTTTTGTTAGTGGCTTTGTGCATTCAGCGGTAGGCGACGTGGCCGTCGACAGCAGGGCGCCAGTGGTAACTTCGTCAATCTCGAGGATTTGCCGGCTCAGTCTTCGAAGATGCTCATAAGGGTAAGGTTTGCGTATGTGCGTTCATAAGGGTGAGTATGCGTGCGTTGTGAGTGTCTGAGTTGTACTGTGTAATCACAAAAAAAAAGTTTTGTTGCCTAAGGATGAATGTCATCTATGGCACACCCATCTTTAATGCAAATAGAGAGTCTTAAGCATGAAGAGATCAGGAAAATTTAATACTAAATATAAATTCTGAAAAGTATTCACAGTTTTTCATTATTTCTTGAATTAAATACATATTAGCTAATCACATGTTTTACTGACTATCTAAATCCTCAATTGTAGAATATTAATATTGCATGATATAACTACGATCACCTGTTAATCAATATGCATGCATGTCACTGCATCGTAGTACTTTTAATTGTATTAACTTCTGCGCATTTTGGATTCCAAACAATCACCGTTAGGTCTTTTCTTCTCAAAGTAAAATCATATATAACCATCTTGTCTATTCTCAATAATACTTTTCTGGGGTAACAAAAGCAGTATAGTAGTCATGAAGCAAAACATCAGGAAGGTGGTTTCATGAAGCTCTCCACGCACCCCAGCTGCAAAGCCTTAAAAACACCGTGTAACACTCAACAAACAACACTCAGTATAAAAATACTTAGCAAATATCTCTCGTATAGTTTCATGAAATTATAAGAAAGATATATAAGATTTATGAATAACTTTAATATCACTTTGTTGAATAAAAAATAATCCAAATAAGAGTTGTATATCTTGAGAAGTTATATAACTTCCTAGTTCAACACTTTTTAATTTGAATTCATTTATGACTTCAAAATGTGGTTAGAATTTCACTTTGTCGAGTGCCAAAGATAATACCGAAAAACAACCCCTTTGTCGAGTTTCGAAAAATACACTCGGCAAACACCCATCTTTGCCGAGTGTATTATTTTTGAGACTCAGCAAAGTTATTTTGCCAAAGTGTTTATTTTGGCACTCGACAAAAACATTGTTTGCCGAGTGCCTGAAGAAATACACTTGGCAAAGTTTCAAACACTCGGAAAAACTAAGATTTTCCGGTAGTGAGGTATGCGCGTCTAGTCTTTCTTTAGATAGGAGTAACTATGCAAATCTGCAAGCTAGTGCTTCAAAAATTTATGCAGCCAAACCCCAAAAGTTCACTGTTCACTGGCTGCATACTTTCATGTACATATTAATCAATCATAAACTTTGGGAGTTTCTAACAACCTTTCGTGTGGGAAAACAAAAGTATGCCAGTTCACTGTTCTCCATAAAATCAACAGTCCATGGTAGGTCCAAGTTCATCTTTCTCGATTCGTCCAAAGCAATTCTGTGCTGCCACATGAATCGATCATCATGATGAAAACAAAAACTGTGCAAACTCATCTGCTGAACAGAAAGCAACGCATCAAACTATCAACCCAGTACAAATTACTTTTAAATTTCTTATTCATGACTCCCTTATATATGCAGACAAGACCGAAAATTTCACAAAGCATATATCGATATAGTTCTAGCACACAATGCTGAAACGTCTAGGAACCCGGAGGAACCATTTGAGTTTGATGTATAACTGTGTAAATATATATCATGTTCATACTGGGAAAAATAATTAAACAAGGTGGGAACAGTGTTAAGTTTACAAGTCTGGGAAAAATTGTTAAAATCCGATCTATATATCATACTTACTTGAGTTTCAAACCTAAAACTAACATGTGCTCCATATCTTTCTTGAAAGAATGTCAGTTCATATGGCCATCTTCACCAGTCACTCCAATAAATTTTGATGCTAAGTCCAATTCATTTGTCTTTCAATCAATGCATTAAAAATAGTAAAGTTCTGCCACACGAAGAATACAAAACTGTGAAAATTCATCTCATCTTAACAGAAAGTCATGCATGCCCTCCAAAAGAAAAAAAAAGGTTCAGAAAGCCATGCAAGAAACTTTCAACAATCAACCCAATACAAACACTTGGACATTTCCAGTTCAGGATTCCTTTAATTAACAGGAAAAATAGTATGTATATGAATTTTACAAATACACCATTTATAATTCAAATCTCAATCTAAAACAGCTTGATGTACTGAAGAATTATTCTGGCAACCCAAGTTTATCTACTTCACTACAGCGAGAGTACATCAAATCAAAGTTACAAGCCTCATCAAAGAAATGGTTACAACATACATGTCCACACATAAAGAGCCCTCATCAAAGAAATGGTTACAACTTACAACACACATGTCCACACATAAAGATACAAGCCCTTATCAAAGAAATGTCTGCAACATACATGTCCATATGTCTGCAACATACACGTGGGAGCTAGTATTACATTGTATAGAAATTCAATAGCAATGTGACGATCGTAACAATGTGACATGCTCATCGGTGAAGTTAGCTAGGCGTGTTCCGAAATGGCCCGGCTGGTTGACCGCTTTTGATGGGCAGGCTGCATGCAGCAAGCTGACCGAACCGCGAGTCCGCGACGGAACCGTCCGCGACCCCTCTCTCGACGCGTCTGCTGCTGTCAAATTGCGGCTTGCCTCGCGCCGCCTCTCTCCCATTTATTGCCGCTGCCATAACATCACACTTCACACGTCCTCCTCTGACGAGCGTGTGGTCTGCGGCGGAGGGGTGCGCGAATTGGCCGGTCGTTCGTCCAGGTGAGCCTGCCATCTCTGATCTCTCTCTTCGCGCACCTCGAAGGAAGACAATGTCGACTAGCTCCCACTCCCAAACACCCCTGGCATCCTCCATCCCCCGAAGATGACACAAAATCCGAATCTCAGCGCCCCTCACATGGACGAGATACAGCCCCGTATCGCCTGCTCTACCCAATATGTGGTCTGGAACACCGCCATCCCCACACGAAACATCGTGGGGGAGCTTGTGGAGTGAGAAGCTGGCCACGACAATGTCGAACACTGCGATCTAGCCGGTGATGATAAGCATGTAGAGGCTGCTCCACCGGCTTCTGCCACTCGGAATGGAGGAGAGGAATGTGTCACCCACGCGCCGTCGTCGTCCTTCAGGACATGTATCAGAGCACGAATTGGATTATGACACACACACGCGCGCGCGCGTGAAATCTTTTTGTGGTAACACAAGTACTAGTTTGGGAGAAGATTTATGTAAGTTCGATCTAAGGTTCTTACTTGAGTTTCAAAAGTAGATTTCACATAGTCGGCAGCACACAGACCTAACCCTACCCTAGCTAGCACCATGTCCGAACCCACCCTGCCGCCTCTGCTCACCAATTCCCTTCGCGACATATTCTGGCGCCTGCCCACCTAGCGGCCGTCTCCGCCATGTGCCCGACCTGGTGTTGCCCCATCACGACGAAGACGGTTTTCTTCCGCGTGGCGTGCGGGGGTGGGCCTCCCCTACTCGGGTTCTTTGGCACCGGACTCTACTGCTATGCTCCATTGTTCGTCTGCACCACCACCACCGTCCTCAACTTCTCCCAGCCTAGGAACACTTTATCGGTAAAGAAAATTTATCAAAGGTCACTGGTAAACCCGATTTTCAGAAATATAAAAAAATTAAAAAAATGATTTTGTTTTTAAAAAAATTGGCATGGCTTGTGAATATATTCATACAAATTGTCCCCAAACCATTTAACATCACAAACCACATAAAATAATGTACAAATGAGAACATATCATAGCTTCGTAGCCTACATTACACTAAAACTGAAATGAAACATTGCTTAGGATTCTTCTCAATAGGAACAATTACTACATCCAAAGCTCCTAACAAATCTCAGGAAAACTAACACACAACACTACTTTCCGGCTCTACAACACTAACAGACGATGCTTAATGTCAACCAATGGGACATTCTGCTGCTACGTGCAAGTATCAATGAATAACCAATAACGAAAATTGCTAATGATTGAGAATTTGAGATGCATCAGATATATTGTTTACCTCTCTGTCTCGTCACCTCAACATTTGCGGCCGTCTTCGTGCCCCTGCCATGGTGGTGGCGCTCAAAATCTTGGTCTGTCGTCGTTGTCATCGCTTGATTGCTCATCACCGAGGGGATCAGAGCTGAACACGGCGAGGAAGCCCAGGAGACGAGGCGGGCAGTGCACACCGAAGTCGCGGAGGAAGACGGGGTCCGAGGCTGCGGCGAGCTTGCGCTTCGACCCAAGCGCCGAGCGGACGAGGTCGCCCGGGATGTCGAGGAAGCTGAAGATCTGGCGGAGGAGGTCGTCGTTGTCGAGCGCCACCGGCGCCGGGTTCGCTCGTTGCTGCAGCTTTGCGTCCATCTGGATGGATCGAGTAGGGGGGAGGCGGCACAGGTTTGGAAGGGGAGGGAGAGCACTGCGGTGTGGACGGGAGAAAGGGGCAAGTGAATGCGCGAGGAGCGTGTGCCTGAGTCACATAGTGTGACAGTGTGCTGCCGCCGCTGCTATGTGAGGAAGACGATGACTAGTCCTGCTGCAGAGTGGACGGTTGGACGCGATCTTGATACACCAGCTGTCCGTGCTCAGACATGGTCCATGGCGGGACAGTTACTACTCGTACTTTTGATCCAGATTGACTGAAGCAAGGATTCCGTCGTCAGAGATTCAGTGTGACAAATGGTACCCAGCCTTGCGTTGGAATATTCACAAGCCTAGGCAAATTAATGGTTATGCATCTAGTGTGTCGTACATATGATGTCATCGACTATAGCTATATATGTTTTTTTTTTTTGAGAAATTACACAGTACAACTCAGACGCTCACAACGCACGCAGACTCACCCCTATGAACGCACATACGCAAACCCTACCCCTATAAGCATCTTCGAAGACTATAGCTATATATGTGTGCTGTTAGTGAATCCGGATGACCCGAAACCACTTATCAATGGGCCAAATTAAATCATCCAGTTTCGTACACATGGCCCATAATCTGCGGAAACCCTAATCCTGTGTCCTAAACACCCTATATCAAGGGGAGACTAGAACCTAGTGACAACACAAACCCAACCATGAGCCCAGTCTCAGAGGATACTTTCATTTCACACTTTTCAAAGGTGCCACATCAGATTTAGAATTTTCACATGATAAATGAAATGGTCTCTCTCAATACACAATTTCATCTCACGGATTCATAAGCAAAGCATAATATTAAATTCTTGCATTGAGATTGGTCAAAATATGTTAGGATGAAAGGAACATCTCCTCTTTCATCTTAATTGATGTGCCATGTTATCTATTTTGTTGATGTGGCTCCTTATTTAATGTTGATGAAAGGCCCATTGAGACTGGCCTGAGAGGCACCTCAGTCCCCGTCCCAGGGCCAGTAGCTATTTCTGTGTCCTCCCAGTAAACCAGTAATCCTCATAGAGAGAGTCCCATTGGATAGATCGACATGGCAAACAACGCCGTCGGCATTCCTGCGCTGTAGTTGGACCCTGCAGTCACCATTTACGTCCTCGGCCCCAACGACCTCATCTCCATGCTTCCCGATGACATCTTGCGGAGCATCCTCCTTTGCCTCCCTAACGACGATTTTTGTCCTGTCCCGCCACTGGCGTCACATTTGGCTCTCCATGCTGTTTTTGAACGTCCACAACAATTGACGGAGCACCGTGCTCACCTCCAAGGTGGGCTTATATATGGTGGCCGACGGGCGAATGGTTTCGTGTTGTAGTCCGCTTGTCTGGTGGTACTTGGTACCATGTATCACGTGATAAGCATATGTTATAAGCTTGTTTGCTATGGAGTAATTGCTATGTGTGGCTTTGCATGAATAAATTTGTCTTGTCCACGATGTGTAAACTGTGTACTATTTTATCCTTCAATTTTGTCCTAGAAAATCTAAATCGAGAGGGCAAATAGGCTATCGTTTCACCCTTTCGTGAGCCTGAGCCCGTGATGCGTTATGTGACGCCTCCCGTTGGGTTCCCAAGAGACGTAGCCGTCAATGGGGGACCAACGAATCATAGGTAGGCGCCTGAAGCAACCATTGTAATGGATCACCCATACTCAATAATCATTTCCTTCATTCCTCTAGTGCTCGGGACACACAGGGGGCCGGGCGGCAGTTAGCCCGCCAGTTTGGCGACGCGCACAAACAACACGCAGAGAAGAAGATGTTCAAGTCACAAATAATTCTCTGTTGATCCAACTCTATCCAGGCCATCGCCAGCGAAGAAGATGTTCAAGTCACGTCTCCAGGAGCTATGCCACTAGCACCAGTGGGCGTCGCCTGTGTATGAGCACACTTGTGAGGGCCCCAACCACATGTCGCTCTTCCGCTCCACCGTCGCCATCAACGGCGCCGGGTTCAGCTCCATGAAGGAAGGCACACAAACAGCTAGAGAGGCGCAAAACCTCGCCACCATGTGGTCACCTTCGAGATCCTCTCCACGGCCTCGGCCTCCTAGACACGGCAAGATCCATCACCGGGCTTACACGGGTCGTGTTGTGCCCCATGATGAGATGTGCTGGCACAAAAGCGACTTATTCATTTGTACTCTTCGCCCAGAAAAATGCAAATCACTACGGGAAAGCCCGTATATGCCGAGTGCCTAGCTGTTTGCCGAGTGCTTTCTGTCGGGCACTCGGCAAACAGCTTTTTTGCCGAGTGCCGAGACGAGGACACTCGGCAAACAAGGGACACTCGGTACTACTCACGTTTGCCGAGTGCCCGTTGACATGGCACTCGGCAAACAAAGAAAAACACTCGGCAGCTACCTGGGCCCTCGGCAAAATCAGGCACGTGCCACGCACGGGGAACAGGGGCCGGCGCCGTCAACGTTTGCCGAGTGCCATGCGTCAGGCACTCGGCAAACTCATAAGTTTGCCGAGTGCTTGTCAGGAGCACTCGGCAAAATAATTTTTTTAAACCGGTTTTGGTCTCTTTTTTTTTGGACATCAATATATGTATGCATGTTATTTCATGTCCAAATTTTGTATTTTTCTCTATTCATTTGTTATATTTAAGTAAATTATTTCATTTAAAGTATTTATTGAAGATAATTCAAATTTGAACTACAAGTGATTCAAATATTGAAACGTAGTTACTGAAAAAATGATATTCATGTTCTTGAGTCAAATGTGAGGCCGTAACCATGAAATCAACAGAAAAATCAGGCATCTTTTACATAATATATGAAGTTGAACCATGGGGTCAAATAGTATTTTATTTTTATAAAACTCAAACAAAGTCTAAAAATTACGAGACTTATCCTGGTATCATGAAATCATACGTGGAGGTTATGGTAAATTGTAGAAAAAGTTTCGCAAAAGTTATCACGTACATTGTTTACATACCGAAGCATCCTCGAAGAAGATCCATAAACTTATGAAGTAATTGTATAGATTTCGAACCAAAACGACGGTCACAATATGGTTTGACCTTAAATCTTTTTTATATAGATAACAGATGATATGAAATGTATCCTGCCAAAATTTGGCTATTTTTTGAATTTGTTTGGAATTTCTATTTTTTTTTAACTTCAGATGGAAAATGTTTGCTGAGAGTCTTAGCCGTGGCTCTGGGCAAAATTTTTTTGCCATGTGCTTTCGGTTTGCCGAGTGTCCTAGATCGGGCACTCGGCAAACCTTTTGGATAAGGTACATCGGCGCCCTTGCTTCTTTCTCTTTCTTCTCTCTTTGTTCAACCCCGCGCCGCCGCCGCCTCTCTTTGTTCAACCCCGCGCCGCCTCGCCGACGCCGCTGCCTCCCCCGTCCTCGGCCTGAACCGCGCCCCACCCCGTCCCCCGCCCCCGCCTCTGCCCCTCCGCCTTCCCCGTGCCGACGACGCGGGGCGCCGCGGCTTGACGTCGCTGCCTCCCCCATCCTCGTCCCCCTCCCCGAGCCGCCCCCGCTGTTGCCCCTCCGCCTCCCCCGCGCCGCCGACGACGCAGGTCGCCGCGGGCAGACGCCGGCGCCTCCCCCGACGTCTCCACCCGGCTCCCCCGACCCCGACGGCCGCTTCCATCAGCTCCTGCTCGGGCCCTCGACGCCGACCTCCCCCCGACGTCCACCTTCCTCGTCGTCGGCGACGGCGAGGGGCCCCTGACCCCGACGGCCGCCTCCCTTGACGCCAGCCTTCCCCGACGCCACTGCCGTCGACGTCCAGGAAGGTGAGCTCTTCTTCTCAATTTTTTTTTTCATTTTTTTGAATAATGAAATGCTACTTTGTTGCGATAATGAAAGGATAAAATTGAATGCAAATTTGTATGCGAATTTCAATTGCTTTGTATGTTAGTGACCACAAAATTTGAATTGCTTTGGATGCAAAGGTTAGATTAAATTGAAAGTGAAAATTGATTGAATTACTTTTATGCGAAAATCGATTGAATTGCTTTTATGCAAATGTTGAAATTACGGTGTATTCTTTGCAGGATAGGAGAGGCTTTTCCACCGTCTTCCACTCGTCACTTTGCGGGACAGCAAGGTGAGACATAAAAGACCCCCCCCCCCCCCTCGCCCTTTTTCCATTTATGTTTGTAGGTAACGCGTAACCTAGTTAGGCGTCTCCCGTTCGAAATAGATACAGTTGGAGATATGCCCGAGGGTTGCATATCTATGACTGTATCTGTTTCGAATTGTCCACGTTTCTTGGACAGCCCGAGGATGCGTAGATGGGGCTAGTTTCCATTGTCTATTCTGATTTGAGATCGAGTTTCGGCCGCGCCTCCCTGTTGTTCTCCGGATACACAATCTCCCTCTCAGGACGTGTATTTGGAGAACAGCGGGGAGGTGCTGCAGAAATTCCGTCTCGGACCAGAGTAGACCTTGGAAACTAGCCCCATCTACGCATCGTCGGGTGGGATTAGGACCTATCTTCACCTATTAGACATTGTATGCATCGTGTAGATAACAATGAATTTTAAATTGCTGCGTCATATGATAGAAGATGGATGACCGTGTGTGGATGTACACGGGCCGTCCAAGGAAGGTTTCTGAAACAAGTGAATGGGTTGACAAGACCCTTGCTTTCTTGAAACAAGCATTTGCCAATGTCAGCAAAGGTGGAAAGACTTGGTGTCCCTGCAGCCGTTGCGGCAACACAAGGGAGCAGACAGAGGAGGAGATGGGTTTGCATCTTGGTAACTATGGATTTACGCCAGGCTATACCCGGTGGGTCTACCATGGTGAAGCCCATAGATTTAGGGAGGAGGTCGTGAGACAACGCGTCGATGATTGTGATGCTGATGGCGGGGTGGAGGACATGTTACAGGACTATCAGGAAGCCCAGTTCCGTGAACAAGCTACGAGCAGAATCGGCCTAATCGTAAAACCACTAACACCGGAGTTTTTACTCCTGGTGACGATGGGGTCGAATATTATGGAAGAGTTGAAGAAATATACGAAATTTGTTTTGATGGTTGCAAGCCTCTCCCTCTTGTCGTATTCAAATGCCATTGGTTTGATCCTCAAGCAGTTAGACGGACCCCTCATCTTGGGCTAGTCGAAATTCGACAATCATCCGTCTATCCAGGAGACGATGTATATATTGTTGCTCAACATGCCACACAAGTTTATTATCTCCCATACCCGTGCCAAACTGACGACCGTCTCAAGGGTTGGGATGTTGTGTACAAGGTATCGCCACACGGCAAACTACCGGTCCCAAATAATGAAGATTACAATGTAGACCCAAACACATATGTCGATGGAGAGTTCTTCCAAGAAGATGGGCTAGAAGGGGGTTTTGTGATAGACTTAACCGAAGAGATCGAAATGGAAGTAGACAATGAAACGGTTGTTGATGACGATGCTGGAGATGAGGTTCATAATGCGAACGACTTGAAATTATTTGAGCGATTACATTTAGACGACGATGACATTCCGCCTTCAGAACACGTGCAACATGATATGGATCTTGATGATTATAGTGATGATGAGGCAAACAATGCACAAGATCCTGATCTTGATGATTATTTCTAATACATATATGGCCCGTAGTAGTTAATTTAATTTTTGCAATACTATGTTACTTTCTATTACATGTTATATTTTTTTTGCATATATTTCGAAATACTGATGGATTTAATCTTGTTAATTGCAGGTGATTGATCAAAGATGGTGGGCAAGGGTGGTGTGACGAGGACACTCCAGTCGCTCTACCAAAAGGCTCGAGGCAGCAGAGGTGGCGGCAGGCGTCGAGTGAGGGGATCGAGGCCACCATCCCCTGCTCCTTCCGTGCACGAGTCGGAGGAGGAGCGGGAGCAGGAGGCCTCGGAGGCCTCAGAGGAGCAGCCGGAGCAGGAGGAGGACGGGGAGGAGGAGGAGGAGAACGGGGAGGAGGAGGAGGACGAGGCGGCGTCTGAGGACGTGCCGAAAGTGTGGGAGCGAGGTCCCGCACGACTTCCACAGCGACCGATCCCTGTTGAGAGATGCCCATTGGTTCGACCCAAAGGGAAGAAGTAAGTAACTTTAACTTTTAAGTCATTTGCTATGTTTCAAATCTCAATAGAAACTAATCATTGTCTTGGTCACTTGGGCAGGGGCTGGGAGACGATCGTTCCGGGTGACCACGAACGTATTCCTGCCGGCATCCTCGGCCTTTTGTGCAGGAGACACTTTCCTGGCATGGTGCCACTGCGCGACGGGGGGCAGGAGCCGGCCTTGACGTGGGCCCACTACAAACGCGTCGCTGATGTCCCAGACGAGGATGGGAGAGACTTTCGCACTGTGGCGGACCGGGTAGTTGGAGAGCTATGGGTAAGTCTTGTTTACATTGAATTGGTCAATACATCTCGTTCATTGGATATTCTTCAAATAATGAAAGTATACATCGCGTCAATGTGCAAGATTTTTTCAGGGTCGAGCCGGAATGGAGGGACCGTGCGGTGCGTCGGGTGTACGATGCATGTCCTAAACTCATTACGGACATGCATTACGAGGCGCATGTCCAGGCCGTGAGGACCTACTACGCCAAAAAACTTGGTAGGAAGATTGAGAAAAAGGAGGCTCGGACCATATGGCTGGCTGCAGAACAATACATGCAGGTAATTTGACATTCTCATGTTTTCTATACTTGATTAAGTACGCTTAATTTGTTATTCTCATAGTTTCACAATAACTAACATCTAACTTGGTCAAATGACGTGTAGGTGATTCCGTGGTGGTGCGCCTCTCACAGGGACTGCTGGGAGTACTTTGTGAGTAGGTGGTGCGACCCCGAGTGGCAGAAGACGCACGAAGCTTGCCGGCAGCGGCGTTTGAAGATGCCTGGTCCAGCACACCATCAAGGCAACCGTACCCTTGACGAGTACGCGGCTAGCTGGGTACGTGAATTCATTTCGTTGTTTGTCCTGCTCAATTTTGCATAATTTCTAATCATCTTTATATTTTCTTTGCAGTCGCGGGCGCATGAGGGCCGAGAGTGCCCCCCGTTGATGGCTTGGGCATTGGCCCACAAGGGCAAGGCGTCGTCGATCGAGGTCGACTACAACCCGGAGGACGGGCCCGAGGCGTACAGCAACGCCACCGTCCACGCTCGCCTCCAGCAGTACACCGAGATGGCTAGGGAGAAGCACGGGCCAGAGTGGAACCCGAGCACCGAGGACCTTGATGGAGAGATCATCATCAGGATCGGTGGAGGTAAGAAGCATGGCCGGTACTGGATTGGAGACAGCACACTGACACTGGACACGGCCTCTACTCCCACCCTCTCTGAGATCCGAGCGAGGAGCTCGTCCTCAGCCCCGCCCATACGCCCACGGCCAAGCGCTGCACAGATTCAGTTTGACCAAGCCCAGGTTATTTCTGTTCTATTCGTCGTTTCATTGAGTTTGACATATGTTTGCTTTGCATTGTAACATTGGGATGACATATTGTAGGCCCAGCTACGGGAGGAGATGGAGGCGAAGCTGCAGGCACAGGAGGCGAAGTACCAGGCACAGCTGATGGAACAGCAGGCGATGTACGATGCGAGGCTGCAGGAACAGCACGCAAGGATGCAGGAGGACTTGCAGCGGCAAATGCAGATGATGTTTCACCAGTGGCACAGTGGTGGGATGCAACCGCCGCCACTACCTCTTCCTCCTGTCGGCACTTCGAGTCCGAGTCAGGGCACTCCGGTGAGTCTATCTAAATCCTTGTAGTTTCATTTCTAACTTTCAATTATAATCTCGAATGCTTCACCTTGTATGCTTCTATCTGAAATCTTGTGTTAATCATGTAATATCTTCTTCTTGCAGAATATATCCGCTGGATCAAACAATCAGCCGGTTTCCCCTCCCAATGCTTGGTCACCGTTCCCTCCTTATCCTCGCCCTCCTCCGATGTAGGTTGTAGTTGTATTTGTACTTCAATTGCATGAACCAACTAGTTGTGTTTGGGGATGTCAAGTTGAAACATTTCTATGTGTACTTGGAGACAAATATGTGTTTGTGATGGATTTCTATGTGTTTGTGATGGTTTCTATGTGTTTGTGGTGATTTCTATGTGTTTGTGATGATATATATGTGTATGTGATGATGGTGAGCATATATGTATGATTTGGTGTGATTTTGGTCCAGGTTGCAGTGATTTTAAACATTTTATTGCAATCTGTCGATTTTTTTTGCCGAGTGCCTCAGATTTTTGCCGAGTGCCAAAACTGAGGCACTCGGCACATGTGCCATCGTTTGCCGAGTGCCAGAGGCCAGGCACTCGGCAAACAAGGAAAATTTGCCGAGTGCCAGAGGCCAGGCACTCGGCAAACAAGGAAAGTTTGCCGACTGCCAGGCCTCTGGCACTCGGCAATTTTTTTTTGTTTGCCGAGTGCTTGCCGTCAGGGCACTCGGCAAACCCTTTTGACGGCCGTTTCCCTCCGTCTCGTTACTTTATTTTGCCGAGTGCCTTTTCGACACTCGGCAAAATCTTTGCCGAGTGCCCGACAAAAAGCACTCGGCAAACCCGGCTTTGCCGAGAGCTGTTTGCCGTCCGGTGTTTGCCGAGTGTTACACTCGGCAAACTTTTTGCCGAGTGCCTCTGGCACTCGGCAAATAGGGGGTTTCCCGTAGTGAATTGTGCCATGAACACTTCAAAATCGAACAGATCAAATGCCATCACAGCTTATCTTCAAAATATCTGAGACGGATATCAAAGTTCACACTTCACAATTCACAGATCACATAAAGTGCACATCACACAATTAACATAAGTTCTTCACCAACACTTGAACTTCATATCACAGATGACACAAACATTACAAATCTCACATACATTGTTCATATGAGTTCATAGATCACAAGTCTTTAAAAAGAGCTATTAAGGTTCGTTTACATGCATGGCCGCCTCATTAAAAACCTTTAGGTAAACCTCTAACTACATGAGGATAAAACTCTAAAGGGAAAACGAGTACAACCTAGCTCTTATAGTGATCTCAACCATGTCCAGCACCAGCAGCAGCTCCAGATAGTCCAGCTCTGGAGTCTCCAGAGTACCACTTCCACTAGAAGCACAAACCCACACTAGAGCCCACAAAAGAAACGTGGTGGCCACTGTTGTCACTTGATCCCAGTGGAACTTCTGCAGCACGTACTTTGCCCTTGCTGTCACAGTGAAACATATGAAATGACCTGAAACAAGCTAATAGCACATCTCCATTCTCAGAAACAATCATCCCATGAAACCAGGGATTCTCCACAATACTACTCATCTCTGCCACTGGACATTTAATCCGGTACTTTCAGTGACCAGCTCTCTGCCTCGTAGTTCTGTAGCACGCATAAATTCACCATTTGCCTGCCATTCAACCAGCTAATGCCCATAGGCCATAGTACCATCCATCTCAAGCAAATACGGACTGGCAACAGTAGTAGGACAATGCATTAACCTAAATAATTCACGGACAGTATCGAAAGCAACTATCACGTTTCCCTGCTGGCCGCAGCAGACCCAATGCAGGCTTTGCGTAGCAAGACAGGTGGGCATTGGTTGCGTAGCCTGCCTCCGATGAACTGCTTGACGGATGGCGAGGTTACCGGCTGCCCTATGGACCTTGGCTCCAAAGGGGATCCCACAGTGAGAACGTGGTAGACAGCATCGTCATCGACGACGCTGTTGTCAAAGTTGGTCTGGCCGCGGAAGGAGACGAGCGGGAGCGACGGTTGGTGCCGGTGGTGGGTGAGGAGGAAGTCGGGGGCGGAGGTGAGGTGACGCCAGTCGCTGCAGACGGCGCGGCAGCGGAGGAGCGCCTTGGCCGGCAAACCGATCAGGATCTCCCACAGGATGAGCGGTCCCGCGTCCGTCATGTTTTCGCAGTTTTCGCCATGCTGGCTCCGGAAACCACGCCCGAGCGTGTGGGGGGCCGATCGAGGGTTCCATCGTTTGTTGTGACAGAGAAGAGAGATTTGCGGTGGCTGCGGCGGCGATGCTAGAAAGTGTGGGGATTTCCTTCCAGTCGGTGACCGTACAACTGTGCCCCCCACATTATATATGTACGTAAATATGGGCCAGACACTCGGTCATTTTTAGCCCAGTCGGCATCTGAATGCCGTGCCTTGTGATGTAGCCAGATAACCCGCAACTTGAGCGGAATTCCTAAAAATAGCGCGCACTATCCCGAGCATTTGGGTAGCGCGCTTGACGATTCGTGCTCCAAATGAAATGGACGGCCCATGTTTGCTTAGAGGGTGCTGCGCTGTGGGCTACGGCTGGTCGGTGTGCGGGCATGGAAAGCAGCAGGACACGTGTCGTCATTTCGTTGGATGAGGCGGGAGGAGATTCTTTCCCAGTTTCAAAATTCAAATGACCTATTCTCTTCACTCGTGAATCCGTTTTTGAATACTTTTTAACCATTGTGTTGCTTACAATTAATGCAACAAAATGAGATCTAATATGTGTATATATTTTTTAATTTAAAAATGTCAAATGTTTTATGCACTACTATTTCAATATTTTTGGTTCATTGTTTCAACATTTTTTTTTAGAGAACGTGCGGAGCACGTATTTCATTAAGAAGAAGAGAAAAGCTCGCAACGTGGCCAGGGCCTAGTCCCCTAAGGTACTTGGTAAAATCCGACCACGAAGCATTGTTAAGTTACAAGTACAATATGAAGCCAAATGCCCTAATAATCGCAAACAAAAACAGCCGGAAAAAAGAGGCGGGAACAAGCTCCCAAAACAAAACATCATAAACTAAACGCTATACCTGTCGAGGGAGGAGTAGCTTCTGCAGCTTGGAGAACTCGGCAACCGCCCACAGATGTGCCTCATCAATGATCTCTAGCAACAAGGTTACCGGTTGGAGCGACCGAAATTCGAAGATTCTATTGTTCCTTTCTTTTCAAAGCCTCCACGCGACTAAGATGAGCAACGAATCGAACCCAGGACGAAGCAGGGCAGCGACGACCACGATCAAGCGATAGCGATTACGACTAGGCGACGGCGACCATGACCACGAGTTCTGTATCCAAGCGACGACGACCACGGCCAAGCGATAGCTACCACAAGTTCCACGACCAGACGACGACGACCATGACCAAGCGACCCTTACCAGGCACCACGACCAAGCGACAACGACCACGAGTGATAGGTACCACAAGTTCCATGTCTAGACGACAACAACCATGACCAAGCGACGTGGACCAAGACCAGGCGATGGCGACCACGACCACGACCAAGGCCAGGCGGCTGCGACCACAACCAAGCGACGACCACGACCAACCGACAAAGACCACAGCCAAGTGTCGACGACCACAAGTTCCGTGTGCAGGGGACGGCGATCCCGACCAAGCGACAACGACCACAACCAAGCAACATCGACCATGAGTTCCGTGTCTAAGCGGTGGCGACCACGAACAAGCAACAATGACCATGACCAAAGACCAAACAACCACGACCAAGACCATTTTGTACCATTATGTAGGTGTCTGCCTTCTTTCGTTATCCTCGGTCTACATTCCCATCATCGGCCGTCTTCTTCTTCCTCTCATCACCTTGACAGCCTAAACGATCGCTGCAACATACAAACCTCATGTCCTCAAAGATCATGCTGAGAGTACCCTAAGATCATAGATGTCTATGAGACAATAGTCCATACTAGCATCTTCACAAAGGCTTTGGTTGCATCTTCCATGAATCCACATCTGTTATACATATTCACAAGAGCATTATTCACTACAACATAGAAAGTTTAGGAAGGTCAACAAATCTGCTTCATCACACGCCGAGGCGACCAACAAGATTGTGTATTGCCGGAAAAGAACAAATCACCCACGACCTGTAAACGACCACCACAACACTACGACCATGACCACGATCGGAGATCTTGAAGCCATGCCGAGCCCACTGCGACCGCAACCACAACCGGGGAAGAACAATCACCCACGACCTGTAAACGACCACCACAACACTACGACCACAACCATGACCAGAGATCTTGAAGCCATGCCGAGTCCATTGCAACCACAACCACGATCGGGGAAGAACAATCACCCATGACCTGTAATGACCGCAGTAAGATGACCAAGCCACCACGACCAAGCGACCGCGACCATGACAAAGCAACCACGACCACGACCAAGCGACCGCGACCACGACCAAGCGAACACGACCAAGCGACCACGACCAAGCGACCGCGACCACGACCAAACAACCCCTACCAAACGACCGCGACCATGACCATGCAACCAGGACCACAAGTTCCGCGTTCAGGCGTCAACGACCATTAACATGGGATTCTGGCATTCTGCCCTGACGACGACGAGGAAGTAGCAAGACGACCAAGCAACCACGACCAAGCGACCACGACCACGACCAAGCGACAACGACCACAAGTTCCTCCACATTCAGACATCAGCAACCATGAATCATGAGATTCCAGCATTCATCTCTGATGGCGACGAGGAAAGCAGTAAGATGCTTTCGGGGCCACCGGTATGCCGTGTGGCAAGCCGTCCAGGAAGGACGCGACCAAATGTGGCCTTCCACCACCGGGACTCAACCCTCATTGTAGAGCAACAAGGCTAGTTGCGCAATGACCACACGACCAAGAAATCCACTATATGACCAAGAAATCGACCAAACGACCAAGATCCAATCAACGGCTCCAGCCTGCGCACCCTCGCCAGATCCGAAGAAGTATACAGCAGAACCTGCAAAGACGCAAAAGATATTATATACAATGCAATGAACATCACACATGAAGCCATAGCGGTGGATCGGATCCACCGTCAAACTGCCGACGCATAGAATCGAGCGACCACAACCAAAGGATGATGTTCCGAGCCATCGGCGTCCCGTGCGACCATCGTGCGACCACCATGCCCATCGGCGTCCCGTGCGACCATCGTGCGATCACCATGCAACCGCCACGCCGCCTTCGCCGCGGCTCCTTGGATCCGGTAGCGGCGGCGCGCCCAAGGAAGAGTGAGGAAGCCGCGGCGTCCAGCTCTAGCGCGCAACCTCCAGCACCCGCCACAGCTCCACCAGCTTCACCACACGGGCAACCTCCAGCAATTGCCACAGCTCCACTGCACATGCGTCCTCCCGATCCCGCAGCAGATACGCGACGTCGATGGCTGCGTCGATGCCTTGTGTAATCCACCGAGGATGCGTCGATGCAAAGGCGAATCCACCGTTGAACTGCACAGATCCACATCAGGCCATAGAGGCGGCGGATCCACCGTCGAACTACCGGCGCAAGGCCCGAGCGATCACAACCAAAGGAAGGTGTTCTGAGCCATCGGCTTCGATGCCACGACCAGAATCGACACCCACGCGGGCAGATCTAGCCAGCGACGAGCTCCATGGGCGGACCTGGCCGACGGTGGGAAGGCATCGACTCGGCAAGGAGCGAGCAAGATCAACGACAGGGTTTCGCTCCGGGAGGCATTACCACCTCACTGGCATTTCCACCTTGACGATGCCTATCGACCAAACATTGCCTTGAAGCCCTCCCAAGCGACCATCGTGCGACCATCATGCCCATTTGCGGCCCTTGTGCGACCACCACGCGACCTCCGAGCTACCATCACGAGACCATCGCGCCGCCTTCGCCGTCGCCGGATCCGGACGCGGCAAAGCGAGATCCGGCTGCGGCCCCTTGGATCCGCCCGTGGATGCGGTGGCCCTCTCCCAAAACACCAAGCTCCGCCAAGCCTTCGAGAGAGAGCCGCGGCGGGGAAAGCGACGCCGCAACGTCCTGGCACCCGCGCGAACTTGCGGCGGCGACACCCCAAGGGAAGGGTGAGGAAGCCGCGGCCTCCAGCTCCCACTGCAGCTTCACCACGCGTGCAACCTGCAACCTCCAGCACCCGCCGCAGCTCCACCGTGCGTGTTTTCCTCTAGCTCCTGCCGCAGCACCACCGTGCACGCGTCCTCCATCTCCCACCGCAGATCCGCATCGGCGCCGAAATTCCGCCGCCACCGGCGTCTGGAGCTCCGCGGCACGCGCGACCCGCCGGGCCCCGGAGCCGCGCCGTGCTCTTTCGCGCCCGCAGAGCCGCGCCCCGGCCCGTCGCGACCTGCTCCGCCATGCTCCGGAGCCGCGACGCACCGCGTCCAGGCTGCTCCGTCGCACCGCACCGCGTCCAGGCTGCTCCATCGCGCCGCACCCCGGAGCAGCCTTCGGATCCGCTGCCGCGCTTCCATAATTGCTTGGGGAGGGAGAGACGGGGGCTTGAGTCGAGGCGGCGGCGGTGTCCTGGCCGCCCTGGGCCTGGCACGCGACGGCGGCGCCCGCTACTCGGTTGGCCGCGTCGCCCGGCTTGCACGCCGCCACGATGTGCTCAGCACTCCCGTCGCCGCGCCAGTGCGCAGATCTGAAAGGGGACGCCGAGCGGGGAGGGGCGAGCAGGCACAGCGGCGGCGGCGAGAGAGGAGGGAGGAGGGAGGGGAGGGCGGCGGCGGCGAGGGAAGAGGGAGGGGAAGACGGCGGCGGCGGCTAGGGTTTCCTCCGTGCATTGTCCATCGATTCATTGACATACATGTGAATGGGGATGTTCAGGTTACCCTGATCTTCAACATTTTTTTTAGTAAAATGTTTCTCTAGTTTCTCAAAAATAAGATCCCACATGGATATATGTTTTGAATTTTTGAAAATTAACATTTTAAATATATTGTTTTAATATTTTTCTTTCACTATTCAACATTGTTCTAGCAATTATGACCAATCGTTCTATCCATCTTAACCAAACGTTTTAAGAAAAAAAAAACTAATTGTTCTAGCTTTTTTAACCAAATGTTCGAAAAAAAGAAACCAATTGTTCCAACAATTACAACCAATTGTTCTGGCTTTCTTAATCAAATGTTCCAAGAAGATAAACCAATTGTTCTAGCAATTATAATCAATTGTTCTAGCTTTCTTAATCAAATGTTTTAAAAAGAGAAACCAATTGTTCCAAAAATTACAATCAATTGTTGTAGCCTTCTTAACCAAATGTTTCAAGAAAAGAAACCAAATGTGTCAAAAACTAATTATTGTAAGATGTTGAATATTCTCCTTCATTGAAAAATAACAGGACACCATATGCTCGCAGACGAAATAATAGTAGCTGATACTACGCCACGTGAAAGTTTTTTCCGAACAATGACCATGCCACGTGAAAAATAATACCAGTTCTTCTTCACTGCTTATGCAAACGGATACAACACGATGCAAATCTTAAAATAACGCGGCACGTCCTCGCGCGGGATAAATTCTGGAGCCGCGTCAAGATTTCCGCCAGGTCCCACCTGTTGTGCAAGCCGCGCATCGTGCGCTTCAGCCAAGCGAGCGGCGCGTCCGAACAGGCCGTGATGGGCCGCGCTACATACAAGCTATGGACACCGCGGGTTATGTATAGGAAGCCCCCAACTTGAGAGTCTGGGCCTTGCCAAGTCCCATGCTTGTACTTTTGCCATTCTTAATCGGAATGTCTATCGCGCGTGTCCTGCCGTGGCCCGGCCCGAGCGAAGGTGGCAGAGCGCGGTGGTGGTTTATCGCGGACGGCAAAGCACGAAAGCAAAGTGGTGGAAGAGCATGGGGGCGGCGCGACGCGACGGCGAGGGCGCCGCCGCGTTGCCGGTGGTGGATTAGCGCCGGCGGTGGAGCACGGGGTGGGAGCGGGCCGCGCCTCACGGGTGGTGGTTATTGCCGGTGATGGAGCTCGTGAGCGCGGTGGCGGCAGAGCACGGGATGGGGGCGGACAGTGCGACGCGGCGGCGAGTCGCGGATGGCTGTTATCGCCGGCGGAGTTAGGGGTTTAGGTTGCCGGGGGCGGCGGCGACGGCAAGGTTCGATCTGTCAGTTCCCGTCGGACCTGTAAAGTGCACATAAACTATTTGTTGGTGTTTCAGCGTGAAGTGGTGCTTCTTGTATTGTTTATGATTTCGTTCAGACTGCAATGCAAGTACAAGTTTTTTGCCTGTTATGTTCCCTTTTATTGACGTTTTCCATCTGCTCCATTTTGTACCGTGGTGGCATCATGGTCACCGACCCACCCCAGCCTCCTCACTTCACCGATGCCACAGCAGCAGGGAACACAGTTTTTCAGTTGGTTCCACCGCAAAAAAAAAAAAAGTTGGTGCTTTACACATGCTGATTGCTGACCTGCTTGCATTGCAGGTTCTATATATGTGGCATACTCTCTCCGTTTCAAGTTATAAACAGTTCTGGGCTTGGACACTGGAATTAAGGAGAGGTGGAAAAGTGATGGGCACTGGAATTAAGGAGAGGTGGAAAAGTGATGGACACGAAAAACAATAAGGAGTGACAGAAGAGAGAGATAGAGATAGACACAGGAAACGATGCATTGAGACAAATGCATTGAAAAGCGAGAACTATCTATATTTTAACAAAAAAATTGAATGCTAGAACTACTTATATTATGAACAGAGGGAGTACAGTTTTACACGCTGCAGTTCAACTCATCCATACATACACTGTACTGAATTGTGATCATCACTGGTTTAAAGAGGTTCCACTTCCTTGAAAAACTCAATTATACTAGCGGGAACCCTGGGCGTTGCCCCGGGCTGGGATATTTCACGTGAAATGAAGCATATGGTTGGTTAATAACATAAAAAACGTAAATAATAAATTTACTTTAGTCCCAACTTGTGTCACGTCTAAATCAGCATGGATATTCATATAATTAAACTCAATAACCCGGTTTTCAGGCAAGCAAGAACACTGAATCGAATTCCTAAGCAAATATAATCTGATATATTGCATTTCATGTCCACAGTAAGGCTGAACATTGCCTGTCTCCGGCAAAAAAAAAAAAAAAAAAAAAAAAAAACCGGCTTTGTATACAACAGATAATAAGCAGTTGTGTTGCACCAGCGTACTTCATCCACGCAACAGATCATTTCAAGTTTGCAAGGCTTGATGTTGATAGCAGGTTGTAGCTAAAGTAGAGTAGCAATCTTCACTCGAGCGCATTTCAGATCCAAAAGTACATGCTGGGTGAGGCAACCAACTGTAAGGAATAAATATTTGATTCGACATTTATTAACAGATGAATGAATATTCAAATTTGTGATGAAAAGTAAACTGCAATAGGATGGTTAAACTTGACTATGCAATGAATGGCATGTTGACTGAAACCAAAGTTTCCCAATGAGGCACACAGTCAGTACGTAACTCATCAACTGATATAGGACTCAGGAAAGCAATTGGCAAAAAATATAACTTTATATAGCTAAGGTAATATTTCCAGATATATCTGTCAATCATGGTACATATTATTTTACTAATAGCTTCATAAATTAATTCAAACAGCATTTCAACAATGAAGGCTCTCACGTTAATATATCTGAAGCAAAATGAGAAGGTAATATATCTATGAAATCATCATAGTTGCATTGGGAAATAGGGATAAGGTAGCAAATTTCCTTTCACTTTATAGCAACATATACCAGGACACATTCTACTCATCCTGTAGATCACACGCCATATAAAAAGAAATTTCACGACATTTTTTTGATCACGATTACTATTTATTTACAAAGCTCTTAAGACTACAGATCAAGAAGAAAAAAGCAATGAGCGATTTGAGATGAAAGAACTGTTCCGGCAAACAATGAAATTATCGGTGTCTATTCAATCAGGCTCCACTTATTCCATAAACCAAGGCATAAAAACTACCAATTTGATCCTAGTGGGTACCTTTCATACGGATGTACATGAACAGATTATGTAAGGTCAATTGGACAGCATTAAGGTAGAAATAAATAAAAATAATGTAAGAGAGTAAATTTACAAATCAGTATTGCAACACAATATAACAGAAAGATGGATTTTTCCCTTTTGTGCACAAAAGGCGTCAGCACCCAGAGACACGCCATATATGTAAGTGTTATAATTACATATTTTACCACCAGGATAACTATATAAGTGACTTAAAGCACCCATTGATGTTTTAGAAATGATCATCTGGTGATCAAGGCCTAGGAAGAAGATTAGGAAATACCTTCAGCTTCGAATGTACAATACCCATGTGCCACAGTTGTCCCACTTGGCGAAACATAGTGGCAAACAGCTCGTAATGAATAAGAGTGACCAGCAGCATCGGATTCTGTAATTACAATCAAGGGAAAAGAAAGAGTAAGAAGCAAGCGTAGCATGAGGATGCTAAATTAATTTAAGAACTGACAGCGTGATGCAGCAATTCTAGATGAACACATGCAATTATTATTACGATCATCATAGAGGAACAATACGGCGGGTGTAACTGAGGCAAAGTTTGCTCCCATACAGCTCGTTGTTCAAGTTTCAACATCAGACAGAACATCAGTTACTAATGGTCCATTTGCCAATAAAATTGGATAATTATATGGGAGTATGGGACAAAAGAACGGACATTTGTTAACATCTGAAATGGAAACAGTATATGTGGCCAAGAGACAATTTTAGTGGATTTCTATATTAGCCGACCTATATAATAATATCAGTAATTATGTATGCATCCATGTTCCTCTGCAAGGTGAGAGGACTGTAAGGTTCACAACAATAAAATCAACAAACCATATTAATACTTCCGTTTCGAATGATCCAAGATTGTTCATTATTTCACTCATTATTTTTTTTGGGAAAAAAATATTAAAGCTACTAATAGCAGAAGAATCAACTCCTAGTTATAGTTTAGAAAGATGGGACTTTTCTTGAGAGATACAACAATCATTGTAAGTATTTCCACTGCTTCCAGGCAATCACTTTGCCATCTAGGAATGAAATTATGAAGCTAGGAAAAAGAATATTCAGATAATGAATCATAACTTCTAGGATCATATATTGTTTTTTATGGAAAAGAAGACACACACACACACACAAAAAGAGAGAGAGAAAATCTGAGGCTATATCTCTGAACATCCTAGGCTCAAAAAATACCTTGCATTGAGGAATTTTTGTTCTTTTATGAGCAGTTGGCAGGTGGCCTGAATGTAAGAAACCGGGCGGCAACCCGTTCATATAACTCAAATGCTCAGCTCTCCTTTCTTTGCCCATCATGAATGCATCTGCAGTAGAGTTACTCAGCGGATTAGAAAACTACATCAGCTGATGGTGCCCGTTCATGCATAAAAAGGGGAATATATATTTCATCAATGAACATTGCTTCCAAATTATTGCTTCTGTATTGCTTGCAATACCTTGTCTCGTTGCAGTTTATAAGAAGGGTCATTGAGGACACAGAAGCAAGGTCTTGATTCGATTGTGCTACATTCTTGAGTAACTTCATCAAGCAGTCTATTGTCATAACACACACAGAAGGCGTACTACTGAACCTTCAGAAGATAGAATCAATATGATAAGAAAATTAAGAACTGCTGAAGAGCATAACATCCAGCTGAGCCCAAAACAAAATCAATGAAGAAAATAGCAGCACGTAGGTGCATGTTTTGTACAAACAATCAGGTAATGACTAATGGGAAATCGTTAAAACAGCAGGTAAGTAGTATCATCATTGAACATTATATGAGGTGAGATGGAAATTATTTTTCCATTCTTGTCAGGATACAAATACGATTCTAAAAATTAAGTGCAGCAAGAGGTATCATGGATGGCGGATGCTGTACCACACATTAACTCAGAATGAACAACATTTCTGGGCAACAGCAACAGAAGGTGAATTCTTATGTACAATAGTGACAGAAAATTGTATGACAAATGTAGGGATACAACCGGTGCTTACAACATTTGCTTGCGTACTGCAGCCTGCAGACCTCCTCCATTGACCTCTCAACTATTTAAGCCTTTGCAGTGAAATGGAGATGTAAGCATGGAGCCTAACAAAAAACCAGATCGAGAGATAAGGAAAAGAGATGAGCAAATACTAATGGTCACGGTGGATGCAATACGAAGGATATCAGTGAAATGGAGATGTAAGCGGGGAAACTTACTGCTGAGTGCTGGCCTTCTTGGTCGCAGGGGAGATGGGGAATACTGTCAGCGACCCCTAAATCCTATGGCGGAGCTGGAGGAAGAGCGCAGCGGGTGGCAGCTACGGATGCCGCGGCAGCGCGGGCAGGCGTGGAGGCCGGAGCAATGGAGGTGGCGGCGGGAGCGATACACATCGGGAAGGATTTGGACGGAGCATGGATATGGGAGAGAGCGAGCGGGACGGTACGGGCGTCGGCGGCGGCTGCTGCGAGGTGCGGCGCGGGTGCAGCGGCGGCCGGCGGGTCACGGGACCGGGAGCACGGGAATATGCTGCGCGATGGGGAAGAGAGTGGATAGAGACATCGCTGGATATCTCTAGGGCGATGGCGGCGAACTCTGGAGAGACGGGGGCGGTGGAGACGGCGGAGCGGACGAATGAACCGAGGAGCTCTCGATCCCTCTGGAATCGATAGGTGCCTGCCACGGACGGCTCTCCATCGAGCAAACGGATCGGACGATTGCTGGTAGCGCAAGAACTGTAGTTTCTACAGAAGCCGCGACACGTGTCGACGATGGAGGGAAGCGACCGTACATCTCCAAGAATAAAGGTCTAGGTAGATCTGTGAACAAAAGTTGGTGCCGCAAGTAGCAATGCTCTGTTCAAAACAGAGTATATGCGTTTCAAAATAAGAAATTCTGTAATTCAGCATCTTGCCTTGCTCAGTTCAGTCAGGCCAATGTGAGCCCATGAATCTCATTTCTGTAATTTTCTTATGATGAAATACAAGCATTCAGTCATAAAAGAGAAGAGGTTTTTGGTTCTTAACCTGTCGCTGGAATGTTTCGCAAGGTGCAGACACAGGATTATAACCAAGATTGTAAGTATCCGCCTTATGCTAAACACGATTATTTTCAGCTCTAATTATTGACTGGAACAAAGATTTAAGAATGCAAGTATCAGTACGTTTTTCTTGTGTAATCAAGTGTACTAGTTGTATTGCAAGTTTGCTCGACAGGTTCACACTGGCAAACTAGAGCATGCAAAACCTTTGAAACATTTTATTATTGGTCAATATTTAGCACTGCATTGGTCATCCTCCATGAATCACATCGTAAATAGGAGGTGTAAATGAATCAATTGACACTTCAATTGACAGCCAGTTCGTGGACAGTTCAATTCGTCGAACACCTTGCGGGCGCACGACAAATATTTAGCCAGTAACTCGGCGTAAGCCGCAAGCAAATGATCGTTTCTGTTACTGAATTCAGAACACCTTGCAGGATTATAACCAAGATTGCAAGTATCCACTTTTATGCAAACACATGATTCTTTCAGCTCTAATTATTGGAACAAATATTTGAGAATGCAAGTACAGGTACATTTTGCTTGTGTGATCAAGTAGTTGTATTGCAATTTGCAAGTTTGTTCAGCAGTTTCATACTGACAAACTAGCTAGAGCATGCAAAACCTTTGAAACATTTTATTGTAGGTCAGTATTTTATTTAGCACTGCATTGGCCATCCACCATGAAGCACATCGTAATTAAGAGGTGTAAATGTTTTGAGTTGACACTTCAATTACCAGCCAGTAAGCCCCAACAAGCTACTTTTCTTGTTTTTCTACATGATATGTGTAAAGGGAAAACAAGAGGAGCTAGAAGAGATGGCTGAATGGAGAGCTACTTACTGATTTCCATTTTTTCCCTAAAAATATTGCAACACATGAATTTTTTTGTTTACAACAGTCTCGTGAGAGGTCACTGAAATAACTGAACACAACACAGCCAGTTGATCTCGTTAGGAGGTGAACATATACATTTTTAATGATTATTACAGATCTTTTTAGGAGGTAAACATCCACATTTTTAAGGATTACACTACTGTTTTTATTTTTAAAAATTGGTAGATCTCGTTAGGAGGTGAACATCTACATAACCTAAAAATGATAACAAAGAGGGGAAATTGTTGTCATTTTGATTTTAAAAAGAAAGCCAACAGGTCAGAACCCAGAACGGTTAACGGAAGTGGACGGAATGGCCACTAAGTCAAAGAATTTGAACACAACAGCTAACAAGGAAAATGAATTTTTTTGGATGGATAATAAGGAAGCACAACTTTTTTTATGATCACTGAGGAATTTTACCGAAAGGAATTTTGTTGATGGTTCGTTCTGTCAAATTTTGATGCCTAAGGAATTTTATGATTTAACGGTGTCAAAGTTTGAAGAAATTAGGAACATGTAATTCTATATATATATTCTGAAAGGTATTCACATTCATTCATTATATTTGTAGTGAATATATTTTATAGCTAATCAAACGTTTTACTGAATATACTTATCCTCAATTGTAGAATATTGATACTGAATGATACAATTAAGATCACATGTTAATCAATATGCATGCATGTGTCACTGCATCGTAGTACTTTTAATTGTATTATGTTCTGCGCATTATGAAGTCAAGAAAAACATCATTATTGTTCTTTTCTTCTCAAATTAATATCATATAAAACATTCTTGTTTATTCTCAATAATACTTTTCTGGGGTCATGATTATGCTGCAAAAATAAAATAATACAAAAGTAGTATATTCTGGGGTCAACTACCTCATCCCATTGACTAAAAATTTATACGGTCTGCATATGTATCATACTATTTTCATATGTTTAAAGGCCATGAAGAGCCGTCTACGTTACATTTTAAGAAAGCAATGAAGGGACTTGAACCTAGCTATGACCTCCAACATCCGCCACAAAATGTTTGCTACACCACTTGTTCATATAAGTGTTTTCCAAACTAGGTTCTGTTATATTAATGGAAACTATGTAGTTATTATTATTTTTATTTCAGTTTAAAATTTATTGAGCGATGACATAGCCCCGTAGCACTCGGTCAAGTTCCATGGGGAAGTATTGACTGGCCAGGGACTTACTCTTGAACCCAAGTTCTCAAAGATTAATGAGGAAAACTGCCTCCATTTTCCAACCAAAATAAATTGTGAAAAAAAACTGCTTCAGCTTCGTTCATATAAAATGCTATCTTCATGAGAAATATGGGATGTGGTTTCAAATTCTAGTATGCCGATGTATCATGTATATTCCCAGGCAACAAAACGTAATAAAAACATAAAACATAAGATCCAGAAGAACCTGAGAAGCATTTTTGTTTTTGTATTACAGTTTATAGGCTACGGCTGAATTTTATGAAAAAATAACTGGTGAGAAATATGCATAAATTATCTACTTAAAACAAGTATCAACATTTTTCTCTTCGATAAATGTATATGTGCGTGCTTCCTATTTGTCAAGTGTCGACCTCTTGCTCCAACTATTCACAGTGTCGCTACACATGAATGGCCAACTGTACACCTTCGTTCTTACAATCCCTTTAAAGTGCTTGATGTATGGTGGTTAGCTCATAGTGACCAACACCTGATTGTTGTATCTTATGCACATGGTTCAGACGTGAAGTGTTTCCTAGGTAAAAAGCATTGACTGGTTTGTTATGTTATTGGAATCATATCATAATATAAAGAAATTCCTTGGCAAACGAAGATGAAGACACGGCTAAGAAAAAGATCACTCGGATTGTTACTCCAGCTCCCGAAGTCATGAAGCAAAACAACAGGATGGTGTATTTTCACAAAATTCTCCACGCACCCAGCTGCATGAAATAGATAAGAGATTCACGACGACAACTTACTATGCCCTTGCCATGACGTTTATTTTGTGATGATCAGGTAAACTGACACAATTTATAGTGTCTGGTAGATCGAGAACAAATTAACAAAAAAAAAAAATGGTTGTTAGGTATGCGCATGTAGTCTAGCTATGCAAATCTGAAAGGTAGTGCTTCAAAAATGTATGCAGCCAAACCCCAAAAGTTCACCAAGAATATATAAACGTTAAGATACAAAGAGGATCCATTGCAGTTCGTTGTATGGCCATGTATCACATGGTTAACGCTAAAAAGAGAAGTGGGAACAGTGTGAGTTTCTAGTATGGGAAGAAGATTTGTTTAAATTCTGTCCATGATACTTCAATTCCAGACCCAAAACCAACCTGGCCTTCATATCATTATTCTTGAATGAATGCAAAATATTGTATATATACTAATCAATCTATACATTTTTAGGAGTTTCTAACAACAACCATTCATGTGGGAAAAACAAAAGTATGCCAGTTCACCATTCGCCATAAAATCAACTGTCCATATAGTAGGTTAGTTCATTTTTCTCGATTCGTCAAAAGCAATTCTGTGCTGCCACATAATTCATGATGAAAACAAAACTAGCTGTGCAAACTCAAGAGCTGAAAAGAAAGCCACGCATCAAACTTTCAAACCCGTATAATATCTTTGAAATTCCTATTCAGGATTCCCTTATGTACGTAAGCAGTACAAGCCCCAAAATTTCACAAAACATGTATCGACTAGTTCTAGCACACATTGCTGAAAACATCTAGGAACCCGGAAGAACCATTTTAGTTCGCTGCACAACTGTGTATATATTCATGTTCATACTGGAAAAAAATAATTAAAAGGTGGGGACAGTGTAAAGTTTACAAGTATGGGAAGAATTGTCAAACTTTGATCTGTCATACTTGAGTTTCTTAAAAGAATGTCAGTTCATATGGCCATCTTCACCACTCACTCCATAAAATCATATTTTGATGGTAAGTCCAATTCATTTGTCTTTCATTCAATGTGTTAAAAATAGTTATATTCTGTGGACGACGAATATAAAACTGAGTAAAGTCATCTCTGCTTAACAGAAAGCCATTCTTGCCCTCCCAAAAAAAACTATATCAGAAAGCCATGTATAAACCTTCAACAATCAGACCAGTACAAATACTTCGACATTTCCTGTGTTCAGGATTCCCATATTTCACAGGTAAAACAGCACATATGCATTTTACAAATAAAGTAGCATTTCTAATTCAAATCTCAATCTAAAACAGCTCCATATACTGGAGAATTATTCTGGCAAACCAAGTTTATCTCCTTCGCTGCAGTGAGAGTACATCCAAGCAAAGATACAAGCCCTGATCAAAGAAATGGTTGCGACATACGTGTTCAAAGCATAATAGGAAAAACTGCAAACAGACACCAACATGAACGGTGTACAGATACAAATCGTTCAAAGTACACCCCAGCCACAGCAGGAGGCGAGAGGGTTCTGAACTATTACATATTTTGATCACCCATAATAATTAATCAATTAACATTTCCTTGCTCCAGTGCCGGCGGGAAGACGGGAGGCCACGGCATCATGAAAGGAAGCACACGGTACAGATGACCATCGTTCGTAGGCGATGTCTGCAGCACCTTCTTCAGCTTCAAGCTCTTGACATCCAATAAGAAAAGTCCGATGTCGCCGCGAACCATCAGAAAGAGAAATGCAGCATCGTCCCCAACTGCGTATATCTCGAAACCAAGGTCCGAGAAGAACGCACCTCGAGGTCGAAGGACAACCGTGTTGACTGGCTCCCACTCCCAAACACCCCTTGCATCCTCCATCCCCTGAAGATGACGCAAAAATCGAAGTTCGGTGCCTCTCGCATGGACGAGGTACAGCCCCGTATCACCTGCCCTTGCCAGTCTGTGGTCCAGAACTCCGCCGTCACCACACGAGACACCGTCGGGGAGCTTGTGAAGGGAGAAGCTGGCGGCCACGATGTCGAACACGGCGATGTAGCCAGTGATGATAAGCATGTACGTATAGTCTGCTTCCCACCACCTGCAGGCTGTACGGTGTAACATAGGTGTCCACCGGCTTCTGCACTTGTAATGCAGAAGAGGTATGCGTCACCCAGGCACCGTCCTGCAGGACCTGAACAATGAACGTCGCCTCAATGGCACCTTCCGTGTCCTGCACAGCCGTCAGCACACATGCATTGTGGCAGCACGAGAGGTCGTCGCCGCCACCGGGTTGGTTGCCGCGGACGAGCACGAACTGGGCGACGAACGACGTTGGTGTTGACCTCCTCGGCTATAGGAGGGGCAGGCAGATGAACGACGTCGGTCGCACCGCTCGCCGTCAGACGCAGCGGCCTGCGCACGGAGTACGTGCCGTCGACCCGTGCTCCGGGAACAACGAGGACGTGGCCGTTGCGGCACGCCCTCGCGAGGTCGCCGCCGTCGACGTTGAAGGCGGCAGCGACGAGGCGGCCGGCGCCGGCGAGCTTTGTTGGCAGATCGGGAAGCGGCACGAACCTGTTGAAGAAGTCCTCGTCGCCGCCGTCGCCAATCGGCACTTCCTCGTCGCGCTCGCCGTCGCCACCGCCAATCACCTCCTCGTCGGTCGCGTCGTCGGCGTCGGCGTTAGCATCGTCGTCGCTTGAGGGCTCTTCACCATCGATCAACGCGTCCTCGTCACGCACGTCGTCGCCGCCGCCAATCGCCTCCTCCTCCTCGTCGCTCGCGTCGTCGTCGTCGTCATCGTCGTCGCCGAGGAGATCCGGGCCGAACACGGCGAGGAAGCCCAAGAGACGAGGCGGGCAGCGCACGCCGAATTTGCGGAGGAAGGCTGGATCTGAGGCGGCGGCAAGCCAGAGCTTGGACACGAGCGCCGAGCGGACGAGGTTGGCCGGGACGTCAAGGAAGCTGAAGATCAGGCGGAGGAGGTCGCCGTTGTCGAGCGCCGCCGGCGCCGGGGTTCCTCGCTGCTGCTTCTTAGCGTCCATCTCGAATTCTCGATCGAGGAGGGGGAGAGGCGTCGCGGGCGTGGCTAGGGTTTGAAAGGGGAGGGAGAAAGGGGCAAGTGGATGCGCGTATGTGGCGGCCTGCTGCTGCTATATGATGAGGGTCAGGGGAGGCGGCGCAGGCAGGCGTTGCTAGGGTTTGGAAGGGGGAGAGCCGAGGAGCGTGTGTGTGACAGCCTGCGGCTGCCGCTGTTATCTGAGGAAAATGAGGACGTCGAGGAGAGACTGGTCCCGCTCCAGAGGGGACGGTTGGACGCGGTATTGGCACACCGGCTGTCCGTCCTCAGGTTCAGACACGGTCTTGGCGGGACACTTACTACTTTAATTTCCTTTTGAACCTGAACCAGATGACTGCTGAAACGAGGATTGCGTTGGAGAATTCGCAAGCGGAGGCAATCAAATGGTTAAGCATGCATCTGGGCGCGTGTCATCTGATGTCACCGACTACAGGGCCGTCTCTAAATTTTTGAGGCCCCAGTGCGAAATGCAAAGTGAGGCCCTCAATTTTGAAAATTATACCCCTGTAGCCAACAATATATTTTCAATACATTCTATTTTCCATAATATATAGGAGTGTATCAAATATTAATGTCAAAACGGTAAAGATAATACTCCAAACTTTATGTTCTACTGAAAAGCAGCATCCTTCTAGTATTTGTTTAGGTTAAATGTTCAATTGTATCTTCGTATTCTTAGAATACATGATGATGGAGACATGTTTGATAACCAAAGTACAGAAAAATTACCCAAAATGAATTGCTAGCTTCGGTCTTAGGAGTTTACCAATAGTATACAGCTAACATTAGCAAGATTAGTAAAAGAACATGGAGCCCCGCCGATGCTAGGTTAAAGAACAGGGCATGCTTTGAGGGCTTGACGCGTGAGGACTGACGGCACGACCACCAGCACACCCCAGTGAACGCTGCCCAAAAGCGTGGTCTCGTCCGCTGTTGCCGTCAGATGTCGAGGCCGGCGAATCGAAAATTGCTGGCAGGGCAGGGCGATGCAAAAGGGGTAGACAGAGAAACTGAGGACACACCGGCATACCAGCCCGGTGAATTCGATCGCCGAATGCGTTACTTGAAGAGACGGCTGCCTGCTGCACACGCCGAGGATTCGTTTACCGTTTACGTATTTTGACTATGCCAAGGGGGTGTTCGTTTCCTCCCTTCTAAATTTTAGACCTCTAAAATAAAAGAGAATCTTGTCGTCTAGGAGCATTAAATAAAATTTAATAACAAAACTTTTTTGACAGATGAATGCTCATTTCGAGACGAATCTAATGAGCCTAATTAATCTATGTTTTGCTACAATAATGCTACAGTAACTATCATCTAATCACGGCTTAATTACCTTCATTAGATTCGTCTCGCGAATTAGACCCGGGGTTCTGCAGTTAATTTTGTAATTAAACTTTATTTAATACTTCTAAATAACAAAATTCTCTTTGATGTGACCCCTCTAAAATTTAGACCTCTGAAAACGAACACCCACCAGGCCTCTATGTGTGTATGCGAACTGAGGGCCTCAAATATTTGGGGGCCCTGTTCGGTCGGCCACATTGGCCCTGCTGATCGACGGGGCTGCCGACTAGGGGTGGCTAACGAGCCAGCTCGGCTCATTAAGGCTCGGCTCGTTAAAGCTCGTTCTGATAACGAGCCGAGCCGGCTCGGCTCATTAAGACTAACGAGCTAAAATGGAAGCTCGGCTCGGCTCATTATAAAAATCGAGCCGGCTCATTAGGCTCACGAGCCAAGTGTAATAAAACTTTGATGACAAAAACATAGGTAATTTTAAGTTTTTTTAATTATTAGCATGTGTTAACAATACAAAAATTATAATATAAAATAATATTGTAGAAAAATATCAATCTAAGTCAACATAGGTGGAAATAAAAATATGATCCAACATTAAACATGATTTTCTTTATCTATAGTGAACTTGGTTTATTTATTTGATGATAAAACTGAGCTTCTCAACATAAAAAAACTACCATCTTATTAGAGAATTAAAGTTGATATTTCTATATAATCGAGCCTATCGAGCTAACGAACTGTTCACGAGCAGCTCACGAGCTGGCTCGTTAACAAACGAGCTAAGATAGAGGCTCGGCTTGGTTCATTAAGAAGACCGAGCCGAGCCGAGCCGAGCCAAAACCATGATCGAGCCGAGCTGGCTCGGGAGCCTCGAGCTTTTTTGCCAGCCCTACTGCCGACTAGTTCCAGTCATATATATATACGTCGGTTCTGGCTTTGTGCTGTTTGTGAATCCTGGTGTGCAGATTTCAGAGGTGTTCAGAGCACGAACTGGATTATGACACACACACACACACACAGGAAATCTTTTTGTGGCAACACAAGTACCATAAAACATAACCAGTTTGGGGAGAAGGTTTTATGCAACTTCGATCTAAGTTCTTACTTAAGTTTCAAACCTAGATTTCGCAGACACTATAACAAAAACGGGCTGTAGGGGCGGCCCAAAACCGTCTGTAGGGGCGGCCATGTCGATCCGTCGCTATTCAAGTGTCGCTACAGAGAGAGGTCTGTAGCGGCGGTTTCCAGAAACCGCCCTTACAAAGTACTCTGTAGGGGCGGTTCACAATGTCGACCGCCCCTACAGAGTCATTCTGTAGCGACGGTTCACAATGTTGACCGCCCCTACAGAGCCATTCTGTAGCGACGGCTGACTATGTTAACCGCCCCTACAGAGTCACTCTGTAGCGACGGTTAACAATGTCGGCCGCCTCTACTGTTCTGACAGGAAAAAAAAATAAAAAAAATCATTTTTCTTATTACCAGAATTCACATGTATAAATCACAGAATCTTATTTCAAATCAAACCATCAGAATACACATGCAACTCATTTCATCAAATCAATCCATTTCAGCAGATTCGTTACCAAGTCACCAAATCACCTCTAGTGAGGATTCAAAATACATCACAAGTTACAAAATATGATATTGTTCAAGCTAAAGTCATGAGAAGGTAAGGTCCTCACAAGCTAAAGTCTACATCATAATCATCATCGTCATTCACCTCAGGCTCATATGGGTGTTTCGCACCACCCCACTCACAAAGCCTCCTATGGTTCTTCGCTAATAAACCATCTCCATGAGCCTTAATGAAGGAAATTAAATATTTCAACTAAATTTGTTAGATAACAGAAGAAGGCACACAACAATCTTAAAGCACCTTTGATCATAAATCTAATGCCATCATTTCTGTTCTATTTATCATAAATTGTTGGTCCGACTACAAAAGTCAAATTGTTGGACCATTGGCCATTTTCTCAATAAATATGGAAATGGAAACAAACATAGCTGCCAGGACAATTTCATAGATTTGTATATGGTAAAGACTAAACCATATTGTTGACAAATAACGTATGCTTTGTCAGAAGCGAACATTGAGCTGTCAAAACTATCCTTGAAATGCAGTGTACTCATACAGTTTAGTTCCTATACTAAGCACACTTGTAGCTGTTGGGAAACTTGGGAAAAAATTTAATAATGAGTTGAAATGTCAAAACTGATCAAATTCAGAACATAGATGCATCATGGATACCAGGAGTCCATTGCTTGATTTGCTACACAGGTTACCACTTACACCAGATGAACACTAATTACCAGCTGCGTGCCAAGGCAACAGATATGAATGAGAGATGCCCAAGATGTAACTGTCCATAACACTAAAACAAACTACAAGCACCAAAGATAACAAAGTGGATAATCTGAAATAATGAGATGATTTCTACCTCTACCAGCTTATGGTAGCACGTTTGAACTCATTTCTCAAGTATGGTTAGCATTGATTACTTATGGAAAACAGCAGATAATTTATCTTGTGTACGATATATCATGAGGGACTTGTTTAGGTTCTGGATGGTAATCTGACTAGGAAATTACTAGTTGGCAGCAATGAGCTGAAAGTTAACCAAGGTTCGATGCCCTTAATTTCAGCGCAGAAATTTTCCTGCGAGCTTATGAATCCCCGATCATTTACAACAAGGCCATATATAATATGAACTCATAAGATCAGTTTGACATTTTAAGGACTCCAATGTTGAAACATCGGAAATGGGCCTTTCAGAGCTCGCGTGGATCAACAACGTTTTGTTGAACATAAGATCAGTTTCTACGTTTTTTTCTTTTATGCAAGCCAGACTCCCCCTCAATAAAAAGTAGATTAAAGTTAATGATTTCCTCAATATATGAACCCACATTTGCATGAACCTATCAAATATTGAGGAAAGGTATATGAAACATAGTAGAATACAACTAACATTGTCGGCAATATTTACAGGAACACTAACATTTCCATACAAAAATAAGAAAATAATTAGCAAAAATGAAGCTCCAAATTGTGGGTTTCAGTCACCAAAACCTAACGCTGAGATACATTTCCATGGAACCTCCTATCAAACAACGGGGAAATCAATGAATCAAGCTACTCCTATACACGGCTCCAGAGCACAGACAGATTCATGGAAAATCTACTAGACACAGTGCGTAAAAAAATATGCGTCAATGCTACAGACCAAATCATACCCAATTGAGACATGAACACGAGCTGTCACTATCAGTCAGGCAGCCCAAAAAATTCACCAAACCTTAAGGGGGATCCTGCATTCTAAAATTCAGAAATAACGCACGGGAATCGACCGAAAAACCAACAGCAGGTTCGCCGGTGGTTCGGTGAATCGCCTCCGTGCAGCATGAGAACGACGACAAACCAGAGCAAATGAAGTGAGCATTTGATCGAACAGCTTACCTGCTCGATGTTGTACCCGGGGCTGGGATCATTGGAAAGCTCAAGTACCCTGGCAAAGCGGTCGAGGCAGTTCCCAACAGCGATATCGATGGTCTCGCCGAAGATCCTGTACCTCCCCTCGCTGTACGCGATGACCTGCGTGTTCCCGCCGGAGACGTAGAGCACGACGGGGTCCAACCACACCCAGTTAGTCATCTGCGCGGCGTAGGTCGTCAGGGAGGGAGGAGGAGCGGCGCGGCGCGGCGGTGGTCGTCGGGGAGGGAGGAGGAGCGGCGCGGCGCGGCGGTGGTCGTCGGGGAGGGAGGAGGAGCGGTGCGGCGGTGGTCATCGGGGAGGGAGGATGGGCGTCGGCGCGGTCGTCGGGGAGGAGGAGTGCGGCACGGTCGTCGGGGAGGGAGTAGGGGCGGCGCGGCGGCGGTCGTCGAGGAGGGAGCAGGGGCGGCGCGGCGGCGGTCGTCGGTGGCGGAGGAGGGGCGTCGGCGCGGTTGTCGTGGAGGGAGGAGAGCGGCGTGGTCGTCGAGGATGGAGCGCGGCACGATCATCGGGGACAGCGAGGAGCGGCGCGGCGGCGATTCGGCAGCCTGACGGTGTGCTTGGAGGAAATGGCCACCGGGGTTTAGGGTTGAAGACGACGAAGGCAGATAAATAGGAACGGCTGTAGCGGCGGTTCGAGATGATCTCAGCAGACCGCCGTTAGAAACGAAAACAGTAGCGGCGGGGTGACGACGTCAGTACAACCGCCATTACAGACTTTTTCTTTATAAACCGGATATGTGCACATAAAAAATAGGAATTTAGTTCTGTTTTGACATTAATATATATGGATAATTAACAATTTCATGCATGACATATTATATAACAATAAGGCACCAAAAATAAAACAATAGCGGTAAATAATATATATTGATTGATAGATGGACTAAGTTACATAAAATATATTTTTTAATCACAAACATAATATATGAAATTAATCATTTTTACTTCTAGATGGCAATTTTGAATAAACCAGACCTCAAACAATAAATTTAGAATATGAGAGGCAAAATGAGCATATCATCTTCCCCTTTAGGTAGATCCCTATCATTCCTCTCTCACTCTCACTCCAAGAGCAACCTAGGTTGAAATTTAGAATTACACATGAAAGAAGCTAGATATAGATGAAATATTTGTAGGTGATACAAATATATGATATATGATCCCATATACTTCCATTCAAACCAAATCAAACACCACAAATAAAGAGAATTTGGAAAAATTGGATGAAAAACATAGAAACTTCAAATTCAAAATTGAGCTCGAATTCAACTTGAGAGCAAGAAAAAACCTTTGGGGTGACTTTGTCTTACACTAGGGAACAATCTCCTCCAAAAAAAAAATGACCGAAAAACCTCCCACCTTCGTTTTTGGAATTTGGCGAAATTTTCGTGCCGCCACTTTGCACTAGAAGAGAGAGACGTCCCGAGGCCGACTTATATGTGCGGCCCTCTGTAGGGGCGGACCACATTATCAACCGTCGCTACAGAGCAGCAGTAAAGGCGGGCTAAATTTGAAACCGTCGCTACAGAGGAGCTGTAGGGGCGGTTCGTATTGTGGACCGCCGCTACAGAATCCCCACTCTGTAGGGGCGGTTCGTAATGTGAACCGCCTCTACTGCTCCTCTGTAGCGACGGTCCGTATTGTTGCCCGCCTTTACTGCTGCTCTAAAGCGACGGTCCTTGTACTGTATGACCTCGACGGGCCTGTAGAGGCGGTTTTCGTTCGAGCCCGCCGCTATTTCATTTTGGCTTCCGTCCCTACAGCCCGGTTTTGTTATAGTGAGAGTCGGCAGCACACAGACCTAACCCTACCCTAGCACCATGTCCGAACCCACCCCGCTGCCTCTGCCCACCAATTCCCTTCGTGGCATATTCCGGCGCCTGCCAACCTAGCTGTCGTCTCTGCCGTGTGCCCGACCTGGCGCTGTCTCATCTACGACGAAGACGGCTTCCTCCGCGTCTTCCGCACGTCGCATGGGGGTGTGCCTCCCCTGCTCGGTTTCCTCGGCACCGGACTCTATTGTGATGCTCCATTGTTCGTCCGCACCACCACCTCCGCCCTCAACTTCTCCCAGCCTAGGAAAACTTTATCGGTAAAGAAAATTTATCAGAGGTCATCTAGTAAACTCGATTTTCAGAAATATCAGAAAAATTCAAAAAAAAATGATTTTGTTTTTAAAAAATTGGTATGGCTTGTGGATATATTCATACAAATTGCCCCAAACCCTTTAACATCACAAACCGCATAAAATAGTGTACAAATTGTCCCCAAGCCCTCATGCCCTGTGAATGTCGGCGACCCAAGTTTACCTACTCTGCTACAGAGAGAGTACATCCAATCAAAGATACAAGGCCTTATCAAAGAAATGGTTACAACATATATGTCCTCACATAAAGATACAAGCCCTGATCAAAGAAATGTATGCAACATACATGTCCACTTATAGAGTTGATTAAGCATAAAAAGAAAATAACTGCAAACATACACCAGCCTTGCGTTGGAATATTCACAAGCCTGGGCAAATTAATGGTTACGCATGCCTGGCCCAGCAGCCATTTCTGTTTCCTCCCAGTAAACCAGTAATCCTCGTAGAGAGAGTCCCCTGGGATATATCGACATGGCAAACAACATCGTCGGCGTTCCAGTGCTGCAGTTGGACCCTGCAGTCCCCATCTACGTCCTCGGCCCCAACGACCACTTCTCCATACTTCCCGATGACATCCTGCAGAGCATCCTCCTTTGCCTCCCTACCGACGACATCCTGCGGGGCATCCTCCTTTGCCTCCCTACCAACGACGCCACGCGCACTTCTGTCCTGTCCCGCCACTGGTGTGACATTTGGCTCTCCATGCTGTTTCTGAACGTCGACAACAACTGAGGGAACGCCGCGCTCGTCTCCAAAGTTGGCTTATGGTGGCCAATGGGCGAATGGTTTCGTGTTGTAGTCCGCTTGTCTGGTGGTACTTGGTACCATGTATCACGTGATAAGCATTTGTTAAGCTTGTTTGCTTTGGAGTAATTGCTATGTGTGGTTTCGCATGAATAAACTTGTCTTGTCCCCGATGTGTAAACCGTGCTATTTTATCCCTCAATTTTGTCCTAGAAAATCTAAATCTAAAGGGCAAATCGGCTATCGTTTCACCCAATCATGAGCCCGAGCCCGTGGTACTATATGTGACGCCTCCCATTGGGTTCCCATTGGATGACCGAAACCGCTTTTCCACTGGGCCAAATTAAATCATCCAGTTTCGTACACATGGCTCATATTCTGCGGAAACCCTAATGTTGTGTCCTAAACACCCTATATAAAGGGGAGTCTAGAACCTAGTGACAACACAAACCCAGCCGTGAGAGGCACCTCAGTCCCCGTCCTAGGGCCAGCCGCCATTTCTGTCTCCTCCCAGTAAACCAGTAATCCTCATAGAGAGAGTCCCCTGGGATATATCGACATGGCAAACAACGTCGTCGGTGTTCCAGTGCTGCAGTTGGACCCTGCAGTCCCCATCTACGTCCTCAGCCCCAATGAACACTTCTCCTTACTTCCCGATGACATCCCGTGGAGCATCCTCCTTTGCCACCCTACCGACGACATCCTGCGGGGCAGCCACCTTTGCCTCCTACCGACGACACCACCTGCACTTCTGTCCTGTCCTGCCACTGGTGTGACATTTGGCTCTCCATGCTGTTTCTGAACGTCGACAACAACTGAGGGAACGCCGCGCTCGTCTCCAAAGTTGGCTTATGGTGGCCAATGGGCGAATGGTTTCGTGTTGTAGTCCGCTTGTCTGGTGGTACTTGGTACCATGTATCACGTGATAAGCATTGTTAAGCTTGTTTGCTTTGGAGTAATTGCTATGTGTGGTTTCGCATGAATAAACTTGTCTTGTCCCCGATGTGTAAACCGTACTATTTTATCTTTCAATTTTGTCCTAGAAAATCTAAATCTAGAGGGCAAATGGGCTATCGTTTCACCCAATCATGAGCCCGAGCCCGTGGTGCGTTATGTGACGCCTCCCATTGGGTTCCCATTGGATGACCGAAACCGCTTTTCTACTGGGCCAAATTAAATCATCCAGTTTCGTACACATGGCTCATATTCTGCGGAAACCATAATGTTGTGTCCTAAACACCCTATATAAAGGGAAATCCAGAACCTAGTGACAACACAAACCCAGCCGTGAGAGGCACCTCAGTCCCCGTCCTAGGGACAGCAGCCATTTTTGTCTCCTCCCAGTAAACCAGTAATCCTCGTAGAGAGAGTCCCCTGGGATATATCGACATGGCAAACAACGTCGTCGGTGTTCCAGTGCTGCAGTTGGACCCTGCAGTCCCCATCTACGTCCTCGGCCCCAACGACCACTTCTCCTTACTTCCCGATGACATCCTGCGGAGCATCCTCCTTTGCCACCCTACCGACGACATCCTGCGGGGCAGCCTCCTTTGCCTCCCTACCGACGATGCCACCCGCACTTCTGTCCTGTCCCGCCACTGGTGTGACATTTGGCTCTCCATGCTGTTTCTGAACGTCGACAACAACTGAGGGAACGCCGCGCTCGTCTCCAAAGTGGGCTTATGGTGGCCAATGGGCGAATGGTTTCATGTTGTAGTCCGCTTGTCTGGTGGTACTTGGTACCATGTATCCTGTGATAAGCATCTGTTATAAGTTTCTTTGCTACGGAGTAATTTCTATGTGCGGCTTCGCATGAATAAACTTGTCTTGTCCCCGATGTGTAAACCGTGCTATTTTATCCTTCAATTTTGTCCTAGAAAATCTAAATCTAGAGGGCAAATGGGCTATCGTTTCACCCAATCATGAGCCCGAGCCCGTGGTGCGTTATGTGACGGCTCCCATTGGGTTCCCATTGGATGACCGAAACCGCTTTTCTAATGGGCCAAATTAAATCATCCAGTTTCGTACACATGGTTCATATTCTGCGAAAACCCTAATGTTGTGTTCTAAACACCCTATATAAAGGGGAGTCTAGAACCTAGTGACAACACAAACCCAGCCGTGAGAGGCACCTCAGTCCCCGTCCTAGGGCCAGCAGCCATTTCTGTCTCCTCCTAGTAAACCAGTAATCCTCGTAGAGAGAGTCCCCTTGGATAGATCGACATGGCAAACAAGCGGCGTTCCTGCGCTACAGGGGGACCCTGCAGTCCCCATCTACGTCCTCGGCCCCAATGACCTCATCTCCACGCTTCCCGATGGCATCCTACGGAGCATCCTCCTTTGCCTCCCTACCGACGACATCCTACGGGGCATCCTCCTTTGCCTCCCTACCGATGACGCCACCCACACTTTTGTCCTGTCCCGCCACTGGTGTGACATTTGGCTATCCATGCTGTTTCCGAACGTCGACAACAACTGAGGGAACGCCGTGCTCGTCTCCAAGGTGGGCTTATGGTGGCCGATGGGCGAATGGTTTCATGTTGTAGTCCGCTTGTCTGGTGGTACTTGGTACCATGTATCACGTGATAAGCATCTGTTATTAGCTTGTTTGCTATGGAGTAATTGCTAGGTGTGGTTTTCCATGAAAAAATTTGTCTTGTCCCCGATGTGTAAACTGTGTGTTATTTTATCCTTCAATTTTGTCCTAGAAAATCCAAATTCGAGAGGGCAAATGGGCTATCATTTCTCCCTATCATGAGACCGAGCCCGTGGTGCGTTATGTGACACCTCCCATTGGGTTCCCAAGAGATGTTGCCGTCGACGGGGACCAGCAAATCATAGGTACACGCCTGAAGCAGCCATTGAGGTGGAGAATGCAAGGTCAGATGCTGCTGCTATCTGAGGAAGACGAGGAGAAAGGGGTACCCAGCCTTGTGTTCCAATTTTCACAAGCCGAGGCAAATGGTTATGCATCTGGGCGTGTGTGTCATACATATGATGTCGTTGACTAGTCCTACTCGGGGTCCTAGCTATGTGTACTGTTAATGAATCCGGGTGTGCAGAGTTAGAGGTGTTCAGAGCATAAACGGTTTAACATATATAGAAGCTTAAACATCGAACTGGGTTATGCTATTTCAGTAGCACCTTCTTCACCCTCATGCTCTTAACATCCAATAAGAAAACTCTGTTGTTGCCACCAATCATCACAAATACAAATGCATCACCATCCCCAACTGCATATATATCTCCACACGAAAGACCGACAACACGCCGCGAAGGAAGACAGTGTCGACTAGCACCCACTCCAAATCACCCCTGCCATCCTCCATCTCCCGAAGGTGACGCGAAATTAGAATCTCGGCACCCCTCACATGGACAAGGTACAATCGTATCACCTGCTCTTGCCAATCTGTGGTCCAGAACAACACCATCCCCACATGACATGTCGTCGGGGAGCTTGTCGGAGTTTATGTGTGTGCAGTCTACAAAATGCCTCGACCCTCCATCTGACACATTTTTGTTTTTCAGAATTTTGACATATTCTTTCTTTACGTCTGAGACATGTTTTAAAATGTCACAAAATATGCCTCTACAATATAGATAGAGGCAAATTATAAATTGTCCCTAACAAAATCACCCATACTCAATAAACATTCCCTTTGTTCCTCTAGTGCTCGGGGATACATAGGAACGGGGGGGGGGGGGGGGGGGGGGGGGGGGGGGGGGGCAGTTACCCCTCTAGTCCATCCAGTGAGGCATACACACAACACGCGGAGAAGAAGATGTTCAAGTACAGTTGATTCTCCACTGATCCGACTCAATCCAGGCCAGCACCGGAGACGAAGATGTTCAAGTCACGTCTCCAGGAGCTATGCCACTAGTGGTAGTGGGCGCCACCTGTGTACGAGCACACACCCATAAGGGTCCCAACCATGTGTCGTTCTTCCGCTCCACCGTCGCCATCAACGGCGCTAGGTTCAACTCCATGAAGAAAGTCACATGGACGTCTGACGGCAAGGGAGGCTAAAAACCTTGCTATGGTCGCCTTAGAGATCCACTCGGTAGTTCCAGTCTCAATGTTGTCCCGGCCCCCACTCCTGGTGAGTTTTGTCTGCCTGGATTTTAATATTGTTTTTTTTCTCAGCTAGAATTCATCGTCCGACATATAATTCCCCGCATTTCTGTGACGTGGATTGAATGGTATTTGGGTACGTCAGGAATGGATGTGCTTGCCGTGCGTGTTTTTCGTCGATCATTAGGTTCTGTCCGGAGGCACAGCGTGGTTTGCATTTAGGCGGCGACTAGCCAGTGATTGGACACATGCGTCAAGTGGATGATCGAGGTTGTCGGGAGGTCGAGCAAGTTGAAGATCTGATGGAGGAAGTCGTCGTTGAGGAGCACCATCACCGGTGTCGGGGTTGCTTGTTTCCACTTAGCTTCCATCTCGATATGAATCCGAATCGATCAAGGGAGAGGCGGAGAGTGTTGCGTTGTGGAGGAGAAAGGCAAGTGAACACATGTGTGTGATCGGACAACCTGCTGCTATCTATCTTAGCTACTGCTTAGTTGGCGTACGTGTCCAGACAGAGTTCAGGGACCCCTTGTTGGTGCACCACTTGTCCGTCGTCCAACACACACGGTCTTTGCCTCTTGTGAAGGACGAGATAGTTCGAGACCTTTGACAAAATTTCTTAATAAAATAGATTTATTAGTTCATATTCAAAAATCATGATCATGACCCTGAAAAGATATTCATACGAAAAAAACAAGAAGGTTGTGTTCATTGCACTTTGAACAATAGTCATAATGATGAATTTAATGACGTTATAATGCAATAGTCATAATGATTAACAATAGTCATAATGATGAATTTAATGACGTAATACATAAAAAAAGACTATGATTAAATTACCCGTTAGAAATATCCACACAAAAAAGATATTTACCTACGACACACTTTCTATTGTCTACCTCTTGCTCAAATCAATTATATTTTCACTGTACAAATGACCCATAAACCCAACCTGGGCTCCGTATATTTCTTGGATGAATGCAAAATAAGACGTGTACATTAATCAGTCTATGTCATTTGGGAGTTTTTAATAACGATTCAAGTGGGGAAAATGAAAGTTGTCAGTTCATATGGTCATCTTCACCATTGGCTCAATAAAATCAACTACCAATGGTAAGTCCAATTTCATTTCTCTTTCAATGAATTAAAAATATTTCTGTGCTGCCAGACGATGAAAACCAAGCTGTGCAAAGTGGCTGCGGCTTCCCTGTGCCCATCGCCCTGTGCCCATCCGTGTCTCCACCGCATGGACGGCAGCGATTGAACCCAGCCAGGAGCCAGGCCCACCGCAATGTTTCTCCTCCCTCTGCCCTACACCCGCGCAGAACGACGCCGTCAACAGAATACAGACCAACAAATTCACAACCGCTGGAATCCAGATCTCCCGCTCCCGTTGCCATGCTCGAAATTGTTCCTGCACGAACGAGGAGCTCCGGGTCGTCGGAATCAAGCTCCCCGCTGATAATCCCAACTAGCTGTTAGCTGATGCACAAATCAAGGCCCTAGCCGCTGAACTTTAGCTTGCGGCCGCACGAACCGATGAACTCATGGCAGAATTGAGCTCTCCGTTGCTGAGCCCGATTAGGTGCTTCACAAATTGAGTTTGCGCCGTCGAGTTCACCTTCATGGTCCTAGATCGGGGTCAAATCCCCATGGCAGAGTTGCTGAGAGTGGAGCAGTCCGTCTCTTTCCATCATTTATTTTCTCGTATTTCGACGGTGCCGTTCCCTGCTAGCGTTAGACGGTGGCGGAAAAAAGGGAAGTGGGGCTGCATGCGAAACGATCGCTGCCGTTCATGCCATGGAGACACGGATGGGCACAGGGCGATGGGCACAGGGAAGCCGCAGCCGTGCAAAGTTATCATCTTAAGAGAAAGCCGTGCATCAAACTTAATTCTAACCAAATACAAATCCTTGGGAATTTCCCGTTCAGAATTCCCTTAATTAACAGGTGAAAAAATATATATGCATTTCACAAATAAAAAAAAGATTTCGTAACTCAAACCTCAACCCAAAACAGCGCCATGGCATCACGAAAGCGTATCAAGAGCATATGTTTGTAACACTGAATTTCAGCTCCGTTCACATGACGTGATCACATCTCAGAGCAGCCACTTGAGGCGGCGGCGGCTGCTCGAGTCGCTCGCCGTCGTCCTGCCGCTGCCGGCAGACCTCACATTCGACGCGTTCGTTAACACCATCGATCGTGTCCTCCTACGATAGGGCGACCCTTGCCTCGGTGTGGGTGGCGTGCGATATGAGATGAACGCGGAGGAGTCTTCAACGATGGCGCAATACGTAGGCAAGGGTCGAGCAGGGCAGACGGTTGGAAACCACCAGATACGTACGTAGATAATAACCGCGAGCACGTATCAGCCAAGCAGAGCACTAACGGATGACCGAAACCGAGCAGAAACACAATTCCGACAGTTTCCGAGTGCGTGAATCGGACGCGCGCCTCGACCTGCTGCCCTATAAAGCTAAACTCCCCTGTACATGCGAAGGTCACAAACGCACAACCCCCATCGTTCTCCTGCGACGTCTCTCTCCCTCCATCTCGAGACTCGAGAGCGACAGGCCAAGATCACCATGTCGTCATCGTCGGGCATCCTCGACGACCTCCCACCGGGCATCCAGTTCGCACCACCCGACGAGCAGATCGTCGAGCTCTACCTCCTCCGGCGCGTCCGCGGCCAGCCGGACCTGTTCCCCGGCCTCATCGTCGACGACGACGCGGCGACCAACACGCAGCCATGGAAGCTATTCAAACGCCACGGCCGGCCCGATGCGCCCCAGGCCTTCTTCTTCGTCCACACAAACGGAGCCCCGCGCCCGGATCGCCGCTGCCACCGCGGCGGGACATGGAAGAGCCAGAAGTGCGAGAAGGAGAAGCCGTGCCACGAGATGGTCGTCGACGGCGAGAGGGTCAAGTGGAGCAAGCACAACCTCAACCTGCACATGGAGAGCGACGGCAGCTGCGGATGGGTCATGCACGAGTACACCGTTGCCGGATCATCGTCCCTCAAGATGTGCAGCATCTCCTTCACCGGCAACGGACAGAAGCGCAAGCGCGTACCCGACGGCTACGACGACGACGAACCCGTGGCTCAGCGCCCGCGCGTCGCAGAAGAAGACACTTCTTGTTCCGGAACGACGACGTTCGATCAAGGCTTCAGCACGGCGCACGCTTCTTCTGATGAGGAGATCGCGGCGGCTATGGTTGCAGAGATGACCTGTGAACAGCCCTCCTGGGAGTTCCAAGCAGAGCAGGTGCAGCAGACGATCAACGCTTCTTCTGCGCCTCAACAATTTGAACCTTCTCCTCCTCCTTGGACGACGACGACAACGTTCAGTCAGGAATCAAGCTTGGCGCAAGAGGACGGCGCGGCACACGCTTCTGAAGGCATCCAACATCTTGCTGATACGACTCAAGACATCGCGGCGATGATTGATGAGATGACCGATGGTGCCGATCTCTACTTTCACCAAGAGCCGGAGATGGATCAAAAGCAGAGCTCCTGCGGCGTGCCCACCATCGGCGACACGGACGTCGTTTATTGGGAAGGCTTCGGCTTCTTCTAGCGACAGTTGATCGCGTCGAGCCTGTAGTGTGTAGAAACAGAGCCTATCGATCGAGGCTCGATCTGTCAGTTCCCGTCGGACCTGTAAAGTGCACAGAAACTACTTGTTGATGTTTCAGCGTGAAGTGGTGCTTCTTGTATTGTTGATGATTTCGTTCAGACTGCAATGCGAATACAATTTTTTTGCATGTTCTGTTCCCTTTCATTGACGTTTTCCGTCTGCTCCCTTTTCTACTGTGGTGGCATCATGGTCACCGACCCACCCCAGCCACCTCGCTTCACCAATGCCACACCAGCAGGGAACACAGTTTTTCGGTTGGAGCTTTCCATGCTGCTTGCTGACCTGCTTGCATTGCATGTGTGGCATACAGTTTTTCACGCTGCAGTTCAACTCATCCATACACTGTACTGAATTGTGATCATCACTGCTTTAAAGAGGTTCCTCTGCCTTGAAAAACTCAATTATAACTGTGAACAAACAGCACTTGGTTGCGCGTGCATGCAAAGAACAAACATCCAAGGGGACAAGCTCCTAGCTACAAAAGTTGGTGCTGCAAGTAGCACTGCTCTGTTCAAAACAGAGTATGTGCGTTTCAAAATAAGAAGTTCTGTAGTTCAGCATCTTGCCTTGTTCAGTTCAGTCAGCCTAATGTGAGCCCATGCATCCCATTTCTGTAATTTGCTTATGATGAAATACAAGCATTCGGTCATCAAAAAGAAAAGGTGTTCGGTTCATGACCTGTTACTGGAATGTTTCAGAGTACAGGTTGTAAGGTGCAGACGTTTAGAAGGATTATAACCAAGATTGCAAGTATCCACTTTCAGCTCTAATTATTGATTGGAACAAAGATTTAAGCATGCAAGTACCGGTACATTTTGCTTGTTTAATCAAGTAGTTGTATTCCAAGTTTGTTCGGCTGCTTCACACTGGCAAACTGGAGCTATGGATGTTTACATAGTATCAGTTGACACATGGGTACTACTCGCTATGGAAACCTTTCCTGTTAGCATTTCAGCAGTTTGCTGTACAGTCATGTCCACCGGCACCGGCACTGGGATTACTTTTGAGTTCTGAGAATGCTGTCGCTCCCGCTGAAACCCACTTTCTTGCTTCATCTTTAATTTCAGAAATGAGACGTGTGTAGTTTTTCCTCCCTCTGAAAAAATCCCGTCGTTTCTCTCTGTTTCCAGAGAGACCAAATGACCAATGCTGCAATGCAGCTACAGCTTGAGCGCCTTTCTTTCTCGTCGCTCCTCCGTGCAAACTTTAGCTCCGTTGCTACAGAAGAACAACAGTTCGTGATCACTGAACAACTGACGGTTGCACAGAATTACTGGAGACAGGGGACTGCATTGGCCGATTATGGTACATGACCGGATGACCCAGCCGCCAATTGTGTATGTACGAAGTTTCCATGTTCGACTGAACTTCTCGCCGGGGATACATAAATCCTCTGTTTCGACCCTCTGTCCCTCCCACTTGAAGCGCGCCACCTCTGTTTACCTGTATCCGTATCGGTTAAGGGATCAGTTAATTGATCACCATGAAGCACATCGTAATTAATGTATCAGTTGAATCTTCAATTACCAGCCAGTTCAATTCGTCGAACACCTTGCAGGCGTATGACCGACCTCAGCGTAAGCCGCAAGCAAAAAAAACGATCGGTTCTGTTACCGGATTCAGAAACCTTCCGTTTTCAGCGGAGAGAAGCTCGGATTGCGCCAGCTCACCCGCTAAACCTTCCGTATGCAGCTTCTAAATTCTAATCGGACACAGTTTCGGTTTGCGCGCGAATCCACAGCCAGTTCCCTCCCGCCAAATAAATTGGGACGCATCCCCTCTTCATTGCTCCATCTCTCGCTCGATCTGCCCTTCCCTTCGCCTCCGCCTCCGCCTCTTCAGCGCTCGCTAGGGTTTCGCCGCCTCCCGACCAGCCAAGAGCACCATGTCGGCGGCGGCGGAGATCCTCTACGACATGTCGCCGGACATGCACTTCGAACCCGCCGACGAGCTGCTCGTCGAGCTCTATCTCCTCCGGCGCGTCCGCGGCCAGCCGGACCTGTTCCCCGGCCTCATCGTCGACGATGACGCGGCGGCCAACACCCAGCCACGGGAGCTCTTCGACCGCCACGGCCGCTCCTACGCCGTCCCGGCCTTCTTCTTCGTCAACGACCCCAAGGGTGGCGCCCGCCCGGATCGGCGCTGCCATGGCGGCGGGACGTGGAAGAGCCAGAAGCGCGAGCGCGAGGACGCCAGCCACGAGATGGTGGTCGACGGCGAGAGGATCAAGTGGAGCCGGCACAATCTCAACCTCCACATGGGCACCGGCAAGAACGGCGGCAGCAGGGGGTGGGTGATGCACGAGTACACCGTCACGACGCACCCGTCGATCAAGATCTGCAGGATCTCCTTCTCCGGCTTTGGCCGGAAGCGCGAGCGCGTGCCCGAAGGGTACCATGACGACGAACCCGTGACGCAGCGCCCGCGCGTCGCCGCAGACGACAGTGGTTCGGCCACTTCTGGTTCCGGAACGAGGACAGCGACGTTCGATCAAGGGTTCAGCACGGCGCACGACTCTTGTGATGCGGCGATGCTTGCAGAGATGGCCAACTGGGAGTTCCAAGCAGAGCAAGTGCAGACGATGAACACCTCTGCGCCTCAAGAACCTCCTTCTTCGTCTTGGTCGACCACGACGGCGCTCAGCCAAGAGCCAGGCTTGGCGCAGGGCAGTGAAGCACTCCTAGAGCCTTTGACACTTCTTTCTGACGACGACATGGCGGAGGTTTTTGACATTATTGCACAACCACCGGCCGATGGAGAACAAGCGCCAGTAATGGATCAGAGCTCCTGCGGCGTGCCCAACATCGGCGACAAGAACATCGTTCGTTGGGAAGGCATCGACTTCGACTTATCCATCTTCTGATAGCTAGGGCCCTGGATAGCTCCAAGCGTTGGTCGAGTCGAGGCTGTATGTAGCCTTTAGAAACAGAGCCTCTCTCTCTCGATGCCCAACCTGACACTTCCCGTCGGACATGTAAACTGCACACTTCTTCCCAGAGATTTAGCTCCAACTGTTGATTGTGCCACGGTTGTAGCCTTCTGGATTGATGTAAACTACACAGTTCTTTCCATGAATTCAGCAAAATGTGCTGTTCTTGGATTGTTGATGTTTCTTAGAGCTAATATGATGATAGTCTATGTCTTATTCCGACTGTAAATATCTGTTCTTAGATTTCAGTTGCTACTTTTATTATTATTATTATAAAGAAACGCTACTTTTGAATCAGAAGAGCACAGTACAGAGCAGGCTGAAAATTTTGCAGACTGGGCCAATTTTGTATCAGGCGCCAATATAAGGGCTTACAATGTAGGACCTTTTACATCCGTTCCGTGTGCATTGCATACACGGTTTTTTTTTTTGGGGCGGGGGGGGGGGGGGGGGGGGGCGGGGCGGGGGGCACTTATCAGAAACTTCTAGTTTGGGAAGCGAACCTTCCTTTCATCAAATTTCTGTTACACTAATACTGTTTTACAAACGGCATGGCATTGTAATTACTGGATCGAATGGTGCTTCAACAGTGACATACCAAAGATATCACTACCTGGGAGCCCGGGACATAATATACCAGGAGATAAACTGTTGAAGGAATAGCTTGGGTCTTTCACAAGTAAACTGGTGTTCGGCCTCGATGCTGTCCTGCGAAACAACAGCAAAACAGCAGAAGAACCAACAAATAACAGACGAGTGGGCCATTGGCTACAAGGCTATACACAGCGAGTACATGGTAACTGGCTACAAGGCCATTATTAGCCCATTACCACAATCGAACGTGCTGCTACAAACACAAACAAAAGAGAACATTACCAGCCAGCCAGCCATGCGCACAGGGAAATAATGTTACAAGCTTACCACGGATCAGAAAGGTTTTATTGTTCAGAGTAGACGGGGTTATGCCTGTCCTATGAAATAAACAAACTAATCATCCCAACGGTTTACACCAGAGCTACAACCACATGTACATGGAAACGGATAACATCACATGTACAGGAGATCCAACAGAAGCGAGGCGATACATTGACACCAACACCACTGCTGCTACTCTAGCGCCCGCCCTTCTCCCGCGGAGTTGATAGGGCAACAAGGGCGCTGGCCGCCCCAGTAACATGACTGTTAGCATCAAGGCCTAGCCCAGATGATTTATTCTGCGAGCAAGCTACCCCAATCTGGTCTTTTGGCTCCCCAGTTACTGCAGTTACCACCAAACCATTAGTGATGGTGAAATATAATTACATAAATGATAAGCAATATAACCATGGCCAGTTTCCAGGAACCATACTTGATGTGGGAGCATTATAGACCTTGGCGGTTCCATCATGAGCTTGAGAGCGAGCACTTTCTGGCAACATATCAGCTGTTGGAGATTCATGGCGCTTTAATGTTTTACTTGACGCTGGACCATCATGGCCTTTTGGCATGATACTCAGTGCCAGAGAATCATGACCCTCAGTGCTCGTCGACCTTGAATTTACACAGCCTGCAAAGAAATGACAGCCATGATGATCCACATTTGGCAGGCAACAATTATTCTAGGATATTTGATGTAGGGAGGGTAAACCTTAATTATCCTAGTACGGAGGCTTTACCTGGTGTGTGGACGGTAGGCCTGGCAACCGATGTTAAACAGTCCTGGACTTTTACTGAACGAACTACTGGCCTTTGTGATGCAATACCCAATGAAAGGAATTCCTGACCTTCAGGTGTCATTTTTGGTGCAGAATTGAGACGTTTCATGCTCTTACCTTTAGAATTTCCAAGTGCCAAGCTTGGTACAACAGATTCACAGCCCTTAGGAATGGAACCTGGAGCAGAACTTCCACTGATTTTTGAGGCATCAGATGGTGCAAGAGAAGAAAAACCGGTGGGTCCTGTGGTTGGTGTGACAGAACTGCAAACTTCCCCACTAGGAGCTGAAGATTTTCCAGAAATCGTCCTCAATAGACCATCATGAACTATAGGTGTCACTCTTGGTGAACAAGAATCTTGGTTTTTGGCACAACGGGTTGCAGAGCTACCAGGCGGCATGATTTGTATGGGAGAATTTCTGCCTTCAGATTGCACACTTGGAGAAGCCCGGCATGCGGCACTGGCAGAACTAGACGTTTCTGGCACACCACTACCACAACCTTTGGTGCTATGAACTGCCACGGGATTTGGTGCATGTGAATCACCATGGTAAACACTAAGAGTTAAGGAACAATTATTGCCTGTCTCATCCAAGGACATCTGTTCTGGTGTTGTCTGTGCAGGATCACCAGACACCGCTTCAACAGAAGGTTTGTACCATAGTGATGGCTGCAGCAGAAGCCAATAAGAAAGTGATGGTAAAAATGTAAACATTAACATTACTGTTTCGGAAAGAGCTTGATCCGATTCCAGCGAAGAGCAAAGTAAATATTGCAATGATTTCTTAGCATATTACAACTAGTGTTCAAGAGACATGACATGGCTTGATATTTTCTTATCAAGGATCCTTAGCATGAAGCATCGATATTTTTTCATTTGTTTTGAGGAATATACAGTAGGGGAAGCCGCTAATATGGAGCATTGAAATTTCAACAACCACAAACATTAGAAGTAGACACTAAGTACAGAAGAGACTAACTTGTGAAAGAATAAACGCGTGTCCCCTACCATTCCATGGACACAAACGATATTCATAGAAAGTAGTCAAACATCTATTAACTGTTACTTCACAAAAGATAACAGGTGTCGGTACTTGAAAAATAAAAAGGAGCCATCTGTTGAAATATTAGATTTTATTATTTGTACATGCAATGAGCATGCAAAAAAATTGGATGAATTTGCAAGCATAATGTGACACTAAGTCCTTCCTATACAAGCTTACACTTCTAAGGTGATGAACCAGCATTCACATTGAAGGTTCATTAATATTGCCATGACACAAGGAACTTACACAATAATGAAGTTTCTTCAATGCTTCCAAAAGTATTTTCTCTCCAACTATTATTATCATCTTCTTCACCATTTCTTCGCGAGTTATTTTGCTTTCCTGTCAAGTAAAATAACATAAAATTGAAATGTCTTATTGCCCGCCCTATAAACCACAAACAGTATCAACTCATGAACAAATTTTGTTGAGTACACATACCCTCAGTTCTTCATAATGATGGAAGAGCAGCTCCCTTGCTACAGACGATATATTTTCTTGAATTACTCCAAAAAGAACTCTGAACGATATCCATGGGGAAGTTGGTCCTTCTCCTTCACCTGTCTCACACATTACCTGCGTACAGATTGTTTGGTTGGATAAGTAGAAGACTACTGTACACCAAAGGTAAAAGTATTTGCCGCTGACAATGCAGAGAATAGGAATCATTGGACAGCACAGCAAAGCTGAACATCTACAAGGACAAGCTTCTGTTCCGCCACTGTGGCCAGTAGGCATGCAGCAAACAGGAAAACCAGCACGCCGATGGTAAACAACTAGCAAGATTCAGGATGCCTCACAGGTTGAAGAGTAGAAATATCAACGGCAACATCCTTTGGTGATGGGTGAAACCATAAACCCTTCAAGGCAAGCAAATAATCTGAAAATAAGGGCATCAAAAGGTAGATTCAGTGCATGTATCTCAGTGAGGCGTGATGAAGGTTGAACTCTTATTAATCATCTTACTTCGAACTTTTGGGAGAAGCTTGAAACTAACAAGATATTCCAAACGCATGTGAGTGCTTAGACGTGATGGCCACATCACATAACACTTTGGGTTTGAGCAATCATCAACACCAGAATCATATATTTCACTGCTTGGAAAAGACTCCTGTGAGTCAGGCTCAACAGGTTCCATCTTGCCCAATATCATGCGGCACAGCAACATATACTGCACTCCTTTTTCGTCAACATCACAAAGACCAACACTGATACACAATAAAATGTGATGTAACTATAGAAATATAAACATACAGGATGATGGTTATGACAGCTAAGAAAACACACCTGGTAAAGGCTCGATTTTCTGGAGAAAGATATACCCCAGAACTCAAACTTGCTTTCTCAGCAGGCTTTGCAGTGGTACCCAAACCATTAATCAGAATCCTAACTATGTCATTCTTCCTAGATCCTAGCCATCCATATCGTACATTTGCATCACCGCGTTCTTCTTTAGTCGACTTCATCTGTCTTTCAAATGCTTCAAGTCTACACTGTGCAGTGATATCATTCGGAGAGTACCGGTGCACATGAAGTATGCTGTTTGGGGCTGCAAATGAACCCATACCAGAGAGGAAGAGGTTCTGGACAAACAGAAATCCTTCACTGCCTCTTTCCACAGATGTGATCTTTTTCCGCAATATGTCTGCAGTGCAGGGTTTTTGAGGGACTGGAGGGCTAGATTCAAGCACAACTTGTTTGACCACTTCAGGTGGAGAATTTGCAACCTTATCTGACATTATTCCCTGTGCAGTGTCGTCAACACTACCAGAATCCCCTTTGCTCAGTTCATCACTATCTTCATCAAAGAAAAGAGAAGGAAAGAAACATTTGCCGGTGTCATCAAACCATGCGACAGACCGCTGCTTTCTAGTTTTTAGGTTGACCAGAGTCATTGATAAGAAATCAACAAGAAGAGGCTCATCATCCATCACAGCCACAACACTCGATTTATTGCCTCTGAATTCTTCAATAAGGGTCTTCATGATTTGTTCTGGAAAATTGTGCCAAGAACCTTGTTTATAGTACATGATGCGGCTAGGCGCTCCGCTCTTCAGGAAATTGACACAATCATTGGCAAGGTTAGGTCGCGTGCAACAACAGTTGCAGCGTTTAGCAGATGACTCAAGTGATGGCCCATCCTCAGATTTGATGCGACGAGATTTGCAGTCTTTTGACAGGCATTCATCAACAAGCTTGCGCTTCAAGCACTGAGGATTGGATTCTTTTGGTGATGCCATAAGAAGCCTTGGTTTCTCACTCCTCCGGACAAATTGTGAAAGAAACAACACCTAACTCTAATATGTATACAGTTTACAGGTCTCCCTTCATATTGAAATCTCAGCACTAGAGAATGACCCTGTACAAGGTAACGAATGAATGTCTCTCAAATAGAAAATACACAGTTCACGAATTGTGATACAAAGTTAGTAGCAGAGAAAGAATGGCGTATTTGTACAATGCAATAGTGTCACCAGCCTTCATACAAGAGGGGAAAAAACAAGTCCACATGGAAGACTAATTTCATTAAATACGGATTAATCCTACTAAACAAGGATCAATTCTGCAATATGGAGTATACTTGAGTGGTTTCTAATGAAGTTGACGGTTTATGAGCATAACAACAGTGTATAAATTCAAGTGCATATATGAGCTTTTCCACCTTATATAAAAATAAAAGGGTATCTGGTAGAGGTAGACATATCAACTCCACAGTAAGTGATTAAAACCCTGGTTCAAAAATGACTATACACTGATCAAACATAGCAGTTGCACAAAATTTCTTTCATGGAGCAGAAATTCGATTATCGCTCACCGATATAGCTCTAAAATATTTGTGCAGTGGCCAACCTCTAGAGGTAAAAAAAAAAAAAAAAGAAAAAAAATGCATCACGATGATCATTTAAGTATTAAGGATGTCAGCTATCTAGTTGGATTGAAATGAACACCCACTCAGAAAAAAGTTCAGGTAGCGCACATCATGGCGATGTAGAGGCTGGAAATAACTTTCCATTGCCCAAAAAACACAAAATACAGTTTGGTGTTGTTTGCTTATGCCACTATCAACTCAAGCTTCCAGTGTTAATACGCATCTCTAATAATTAATAAAGCACGCAAAATTACATTCCTCAACACAAATCATTTGCAATCTGCAAATCAATAAGGTTGGGATAGTTCCATTTACCAAATTAACCAATAAATCCTACATGAGTGGGGGGCAGCTGCCCCACCACTGCTTCTGCCACATAGTAAAGTTGTGGCAGAATTTGCTGGACTAATGGCTAGACGAATCAAGGACCACCGCCAAGGTATCCTGTAAGAGAAATACACCTTTAAACCCTACCCAGACCCTTTGTCTCATCAGATGTGGTAGAATAAATCTATCATTTCATATATTTGCCACGTGTCATGATGTACATGAGGTTCAATCAAGGGTCCAAAGATGAGCAGATTTCGTATGTTTCGTTTCTTGACACCAAACTACTTTTTTGAACAACAGTAAACTATTTGATCCTCTCTCTTTTTTTTTTGGTATAGTACAACTTAATCATTAATGCTCTTAGCACTAATGTCAATAGACTCTGCCGATAGAGACAGAACCTGATGGTCAGCCTTTTTATGCCTACTAAGCCATAATAATTAAAAATAATAATATAATAATAACAATCACATAAGACATTTCGTTGTTAGTTGTTGCATGAAAATAACGTGAATATTACTTGCAAACTAATAAATCATTTTAACAAAGACTGATATCATACATTTTTACATGTATTTTTCTGCTATGTCAGGCCACAAGGTCACGACATTGTGTATGGTAGGGGCCATTATCTACTTCCAGAGCAATAATTCATTTTCCATGCGTTTAACATTAAACGACAAGCGGTTCAATAACAAGAAAGAATCCAAAAGTATCAAATCTTTACTGATGATACTACAAGGTGAGTAGTCAATTCACCAAGTGGAGCACATGAACCAAATTTGAGTTAATAGAAATAGCATGCAGAAACGGCATAGTGCAAGTCACTCTGCATTACAAAGACACAAGAAGCGACATAGTACAGGTCACTCAGGACTCGAAAATAGGAAGAAACAAATGTGGCAGTTTTCTCACGCATTCATTATAACATATGATGCATCTCCAAAAATGATACGTCAACCAAATAGGCAATTACCAAAGCAGTTCAACAATGTCGATAACTGATGCCTTTAACTGCAAACCAAGAAACCCTTTTCCGGAAGTACTGAAATAAGCTATATAAATTATTTCCTAATCAAAATACTAAATGGTATTTTCAAATTGACCAATGCACTGCGCAATAATGTCTCGTGCATCTACGTGCACCCCCAAGAAAAGAATATTTTCCCATGAATTCACGTCACCAACATCCAAGTAATCAAATTCGGCACATATCAACAGATAATATAGCTTGTGCAATCCACTCAATGAATGTAACAGACAACTCAAAGTGGAATCGACAGAGATGACACAGCCTATTATATTAAACATGCAAAAAAAATATAGTGCCTTTCTTCCGTATAGTTTTAATTCAAAATAGACACATCCATCAAGTAAAAAGTATTTCCAAAGGAAATTTTCAGTACTGCAAGCTATATATAAGACAATGTTACATGAAACTATAGAGGACGTGCCATCTTCATCAACCAAGTCTAGTAGCCGAATCTCGACAATCATAACTTATCCGGAGAAAATGGCAAAAATATGATGTCTGTCAAGCTTGCCATTGCACGCGACATCACCAACTAGAAAATCAACACAGATAGACATAAAGGAGCAACACAACATATGCAGACGGTAAATTCATTATCTATAAAACGTTTGAGAAAGAGAAAAAAAGAGAGAGCATATTTACAGTTCCATTCATCGGAACCAAAAGCACCCAAAGAACTGATGGGAGAGAACTTGCAGAGAAGCACATACTTTTTACCAGAACGAACCTAACTTTTGCGCAAACATCTACTACAAAAATTGCCACCACTGTGCGAAACTAATAAAAAACTACACAATTCAAAAAGAAAAAAGAGCAGAAAAAGGATGTGTGGAATCGCATCGGATGGACCGTGGAAGAGAGGAGGCGGGGTGCTTACGAAGGGAGTTAGTCGGGAATTTTCTAGATCCCCATTTGCAAGCCACGGGGCGAGGTAGAAGCGGGAGGAGGTCACGAGGGTTGCACCGAACCCAGCGGTGGCTCCCTCTCTCACGCCCCCAGTGCTCTTCTACAGCCGCGCCGAGGATGCTAGGGTTAGGGTTATTGGTAGTCTAACCGTGAAGCAAGCCGGCACGGAGGCGAAGGGGCTGTGGTGGTGCGGCACGGCGGCGGGGACTCCGGCGATGGGACGGTAAGGCGGGCAGAGTGAATCTGCGGCGGTGTGGCGAGGTGACGGGATAGGCTCGATAGAGGCGGCGGTGGCAGGCAGGTAGGCAGGGCTAGGAGAATTTTGGGTCGCCGACGAGGGGGAGGAGGCGGTGGCTGCTGCGCGTGTCTTCGCCTGACGCCGGCCTAGCTGCCGCCTAGGGTTACTGGGTCAGGCCGGGGTTGCGGCTGGGCCGCGGTGTCGTTGGGCCGAGAAGATAATTGGTTTTTCATTTCTGAGTAGAATTTGCAAAGTCCCCTAAAAAAAGATAGTAGAATTTCCAAAGTAGTAGTATTTTATTTCCACAATAATAATCCATTTGTAGATTTGGAAAAAAATTGAAGTCAGCGCGCTTGAAATTAAATGATATTTTTGAAGGGGGAAAAGAGATAAAGAACTAGGATGAATGGATCATATTTTATCCCTTAGAAATTTCATGTATTTGTTCTCAAATTTCTTATATTCTTTTTTGGTTTTCTATACATTTCCTGGTCCTTCAGCGTTTTCTAGTTCTTGAGGTGTCACTTTTGAATTTTTGTGGTTGATATGGAATAGCATTCCAGATAGGCGACTGGCGGGCCCATTAATGTATTTGCGTATCATCCGAGGTCAGAAACTTCTAAAATTATAAAGAGAAAAAAACAAACTCCCATGTTCGCCAATCCTTCGAAGGCAACTCTTGTATCTTTGCCGATCTTTTCAACCAACCAAACGTCGCTTGCCATACAGAGCACCAACACATGTAACAGAGGCACAGAGCAAAAAGCAGAGCCTCCTCCTCCAAGGGCAGGAGCACCACCACGCAAAGGCACATCGCACTCACATAGAAAATGCTCGCCACCTTTCTCCTGCTCCTGCTGTCCTCGCTGTCCTCCCCGTCCCCGGCGCTCGCCGTGCCGCCGCGCCCGCCGGTGCGGTGCGGCGGCGGCGGCGGCGCGGGGTGCGTGCTCTCCAACGCCTACGGCGCGTGGTCCAGCGACCGCGCCGACTGCCCCGTGTCCGCCGTCGCGTACCCGGCGACGGAGCAGGAGGTGGTCGCCGCCGTCGCGCGCGCCAGCGCCGCCGGGACGCGCGTCAAGGTCGTCAGCGGCTTCGCGCACACCATCCCGAAGCTCGCCTGCCCCGGCGGCAACGGCAGCAGCACCCTGCTCATCAGCACGGCGCGGCTCGCCGGCGTGGAGGTGGACGCGGCGGCGCGGACGGTGACGGCGGACGCCGGCGCGCCGCTGCGGGCGGTCATCGACGCGGCGGAGGCGCGCGGGCTGAGCCTGCCCGCCGCGCCGTACTGGGAGGGCGTCAGCGTCGCGGGGCTCGTGGCCACGGGCTCCCACGGCAGCTCGTGGTGGGGCCGCGGCGGCGCCGTGCACGACTACGTGGTGGCGCTCAGGCTCGTCGTGCCCGCCGGCGAGGCTGACGGCTGGGCCAGGGTGCTGGCTCTGAAGCCAGGCGACGATCTCTTCCCCGCCGCGCTCGTCTCCCTCGGCCTGCTTGGGGTCGTCTCCAAGGTGACTGATCAAACCATTTTCATCATCTTTGACATTCAAGTACCGTTTATTAGTTCCAAAAAAATGAATGACTATTTTGTCTCAAAACAGAAGGCGTTTAAGTGGTTCTCAACCTTTAGATTTTGAACTTATTTTCAATGAACGATTCTCTGCTTTTAGCTGTGAGATCTCTCACATGGTCATGATGATAGGTTTGTGGCTGAGAATAAACTCTGAGATCAATCGCGACAGTTACAGGATTTAAGCATAGGAAAGTACTGTTTATGTACGAAGGAAATTATCAAAATTTCAATGAAATAAACTGCAAACCAAAATAAACCAAAACAACTCTATGTTTACAACAACTCGCAATACACGACATTAACTGGCTTACCAAATAATTCAGCCTATACCTAATAAGGAACCCATGAGGTTGCTTAACATAAATGCAGCAAATGGGTAGGCCATATGTGCCGTCCTTTGAGAAAGCAGCAAAGAATAATTGGTGGCCGGACATAGAATGTAAAACGCAGTTGGGACCAATCGTGTTCCTGGTCCATCTGTGAGCATTTTAGCAGCATGTCTATGACACTCTTAACAGTTTGTACTAAAATGTTTGCGTTGCCAGGTTGGTTCGATTTGATTGACATATCTACAGTATCATAGCATGATGGGTCCATATTCAAGATACTCCGATCACCTGATTTCTGATATTTGCTTCTTTCGCATCATCTGTTTTAACCAAAAATAGCTACTCTGAGTGCTTAAAGAAGAAGAAAAATGTTTTACAATCACCTATAGTTGATTGAGAGTAACAACCTATAATCTAAATCAGCCCCGGGTTCAGTGTGACAAATTCAATAAATTGGTGGCAAGTAAAATTTAGTTGAATACGATTGTCTTCACTAATGGATCCGATCGAAAGTGTTAAAAACTATATCAGAGGAGTACTCAGCTCATTTGACTACAATATAAGATTTTCTGAAAAGGATTAGAGAAAAGGGGCCAGCATTTGCTTGCTTGTATTGTGTAGTTTCTTGATTCAGATTGGGGCCATGGTTTCTTGCGTTTTATAAGATGACGGAACACAGAAGAGTCTCTTAATAGGAGGAAGTAGGCCGCACGATTATACAAACAGCCTAAAATATAGTTGGGAACTGACACCTATTTTTTTTTAAGAAACGGAACTGACACCTATTATATATTCTGGGGTGTGGTTCATACTGGGTTATATCGACGAGTAAACCATGCTGGTTAGCTCAGCACTCGCACGATGGGGTTACATGAATCTTGTAACAAATACATATATTCGCCTCTCTGAATGAATTTTTAAAGATTATCAAGTTAATCAGTAGCACTATCCAAACCGTACAGAAGCAACAAGTTTGACTTTGGAGGATATGTAACCTAATCCTTCCTCCACACAGTAGCTGAACCGGGATTCTAGCCACTGATGCGCACTAAATCTACATGGAAAATGTCAGCACAATGAAATTCCTTGTTGAGATTTAGCATGAACCAACGCAACTTGCAAATCTGCGTGCACTGTGTGGACAATTTTTCTTTTTCCGTTTGGTATTTGTATCCGGTAGCATGAACCAAAGTTTAGCGGTTACCTGAATGTCTGAAGTCTTTTAAGACCTTCAGTTTGGTTTGAATTCTGCAAGCTTAGCTGACATAGTATGTGTTTTGTATGTTCCATTTTAAGATTGAAGTGATATTGGTTTTATGTGCTTTACCTGCAGTTTATATTTTGCAAAATGTCGTACATGATTGGAACGGCAAAAAAACTGAAATTGACTCAATCCAAGCCGTTTATAGGTTTTGATTCATTTATCCTCCCTGAGTAATATTTACTTGCATCCTCACTTTTGCTTCTTTTATTTTTGTCAAAGTGATGTTTTCAGTTATTTTCGCTCCAACTTTCACTGCAACAACATTCGTAATAACCGAACGGAGTGTGCTGCAGATCACGCTGTCCCTGGAGCCGAGTTTCAAGCGGAGCATCACCTACGAGTACAGGGACGACACCACGCTCCAGGACGACTTCGCCGCCCACGCGGCGCGCCACGAGTTCGCCGACATCACCTGGTACCCGTCGCAGCACACGGCCGTGTACCGCGTCGACGACCGCGCGCCGCCCGACGCGGAGGGCGACGGCGTGAACGACTTCATCGGGTTCCAGTCCACGTCGATCGCCGTCTCCGCGGGGATCCGCGCCCTGGAGTCCTCGCTGGAGCGGGCCAGGAGCGTGAGGGGCAAGTGCGCGATGGCGGCGGCGGAGATCGCGGCGAAGCGGCTGGTGGGCAGCGGGCTCAAGAACGACGGCGGGCTGCTGTTCACGGGGTACCCCGTGGTGGGCCGCCAGGGGAACATGCAGACGTCGGGCTCCTGCGCGCGCTCGCCGGCCGCCGACATCCTCAGCGCGTGCCCGTGGGACCCGCGCTTCCGCGGCCTCTTCTTCTACGAGAGCACGGCCTTCTTCTCGCCCCCCGCTCGGTTCCGCGACTTCGTCGCCGACGTGAAGCGCCTCCGCGACGCGGCGGGGGCCGAGAAGCTCTGCGGCGTGGACGCGTACAACGGCCTGCTGGTCCGGTTCGTGAAATCCTCGGCGGCGCACCTGGGCCAGCCGGAGGACTCCGTGGTGGTGGATTTCAACTACTACCGGGCCTCCGACCCGGCCGCGCCGCGGCTGGGCGAGGACGTGTGGGAGGAGGTGGAGCAGCTGGCGTTCGTCAAGCACGGGGCCAGGCCGCACTGGGCCAAGAACCGGCTCGTCGCGTTCGCCGGCGTGCGGGGGAAGTACCCGCGGTGGGGAAAGTTCGCGGCGGCGAAGCGGCAGCTGGACCCGCGGGGCCTGTTCGACAGCCCGTGGTCCGACGAGGTTGTTTCCGGGAAGGAGGTGGAGAAGAGCGACGGGTGCGCGCTCGACGGCCGGTGCGTGTGCTCCGAGGACCGGCATTGCAGCCCCGGACACGGGTATTACTGCAGGCCCGGGCTTGTGTTTACGGAGGCCAGGGTATGCAGGTACTCCGTGTCGCAGAATCAGTGAAACTCTGTTTTCTATAGTTGCCAGAAGCTGATTGATTCTTTTGTTTAGCCACAAGCTTGTCACGCGAAATGTATGTCTATACACCCAAAAGAATAATGTCATTGTTCAGAAATAAACTCACAGTAAAGTTAGGAATTTCAGAAACAGTGAACAAGAAAATGCTACTACAGCTTAAATGCTGGTTGCTTCGTTCTTCCGAGCTGCCTATGTTGGCTGCTCTGTTCTCCTACCTAGTGTAGCTATGTTGGCACTTGGCAGTGGCATAACTGGGCAAGAAATTTAAAAGGGACAGGGGATAAATACAAATACACAATCAATTCCTAACTTTACTGTCACACTTCAGGAGCATGGTGACCAGAGGTGCAGTCCACTCATCGACAAGGATAAGATAAGCTGCGCACTGCACCAATCTACAGGCTACTAGTTGCTGGCTCTGATTTCTCATGCCCGTATGCTACATAATGTGTGGGAGAATTGCTCACCGCCGCGTGTACAGTTCTTCACTTGGCTCTTGGTGCAAGACCGCATCAAATGCAGAACGACTCTCCTGACCAAGCATGCTGTTTGATTCGGCTACTTGTGAGCTCTGTGGTGGATCCGATGAAACAGCTGAACACTTGATCTTCCGCTGGAATGAGATCCTCTGAATTGGTGAAGAAAATTCAGAGGAGCTACAGTACCATGAATTTGGATGTCTTCCGCACCATTGGATCATAATTTGATGGCTCAGACTCATGAACACAGGAAATGTGCTACCGCTTCAAAACCTGTGAACAGTATTTATGTGCACTGTTTATACAATATTGCTACAGTATTTAATGCAGGAAACTGGTCACCCTCTCACAGATTACTGTAGCAGTAGCTACATGTCCCTGAATTTTGTTCTCAACAGCAGAGGACCCGGATCCCCGCCCGCTGCCCCACTGCAGCGGCATTCTGGACGGCGATCGGTGTCACACTGCAGACCCAATGTCAGTGTGCGTGCACCGTGGGAAATCGTCCGCCCGCCAAATGTTTCGGAGCGCCATTACCATTGTTTTCTGCACCTTTGTTGCTGGATGATCTGGAAACACAGGAATGAATTCATCTTCCAAAATGAACCCTTGTCCCTTCGTCGCCTATTGCTAAATTGCAAGGAAGAAGCCTACATGTGGCGTTGCCGCCTGCCACAAGCTGATGCTTTTGTTTCTGATTCTTGGTGCTCTCTCTTTTCTTCAGTTATGTAACCTATAGCACTCCTATGCTTATAATCACCTGAAGGCTGTACAAAAACTTTTTGAGCCAATTTGGGCCACCATTAATATAATGGATACCAGGTGGGGACCCCCTCCCCCCGTTGACCAGTCAAAAAAAAAAGATATCAAGGTGGAAATTCAGATGGACGTCAGGGTCACATTTTAAGGTCTGCGTTTGTGTCTACATGGTACTCAGAAAAATCCCCAACATATTTTTTCTTTTTCCTTTTCTTTTTTTGGGAGGGGGGGGGGGGGGGGGGGGGTTGTGGCCCCTGGTAGTCCCCTTAGTTCCTCCATCTTATGTCGGTTGCTCATTATCATTGGCCCTTGTGCGCAACGTGATCTACACTAAAACGTAGAATTCAATGCAGAGAGTAGGAAAAATGCATAATGGAAGTTGGCTATCCAGCACATACAGAGGACATCTTGTAACAAAGCGTTTGGAAGTCAGCTAAATGGAAGTAATTCATAAAACTTTTATGGATCCTTTGTATTGCAGGATATCCAAAATGCATGAATAGGAAAAAAAAATGTAGGAATTGGGATGACATTTCTTCTCCAAGTCCTACAGATTCCAAGAATGCAGGAATTCAGAAGAAAAACAAGGGATATATTTGGTTTCGTCGTATTTGAGCACATGTGTATTATTATCCTATTGGACCCAAAGGAAACTAATGAATGTACCCCCTCAAGTCTTTGATCAAAAGGAGCATCATAGGAAAATTTTCCATCGGAATGAATTCCTACAAAAAGAATTTATACACCCTCCGATTCAAAGGAGCCCATACTGCGTTATGGGAATCAAATTCCAATAAAATTCATTTGCAGAAAATTGAAGTTTACTAAAAATCCTTTGTGGATCACTTAGTTCCGAATGAGGCCTTAAACTGAGTTTTGAAAGGCACGGACTAGACGAAGAATCAAAACATTCGAATGACGGAGCACTCAATACGTGCGAACAGTATGCGATGACTGATGATCCGCTAAAAGTACTCGAAATCAACATGCGACGAATCAGTGTGCCGCGAGCCGCCGGCGCTCTTGGGCGTCACGGGTTGAGCTTGCCCCATGACTGCTTCACCCGCGGGAACGGTGGCGTCGGGGATATAGGGCGGCTGCGCGCTCCTGACGAGCGCCCAGTTGACGCCGTCGAAGAACGGGTGCTGTTTCACCTCGGCGGCGCCGCGTCGGTACGCGAGGCGGTTCTGCGGCTCCTTTGCCAGCAGGCCGCGGATGAGGTCCCTGGCGGCGGCGCTGACGGGCGGCGCGTCGGGGAACCGGAGCGGCTGCGCCACGACGTTGAAGAGCGTGGCGCGGTTCCCCGAGCCCTTGAACGGCGTGGCGCCGTGGAGGAGCTCGTAGAGGAAGACGCCGAAGGTCCACCAGTCGACGGCGCTGCCGTGTCCTTCCCCGCGGATGATCTCCGGCGCCAGGTACTCGTGCGTGCCCACGAACGACATGGACCGCGCGCCCGTCGGCTCCGCCGTGAACTCCAGCTGCGTCGACGCCGGCGGCCGCTTGCTGCTGCTGCTGGGCGTGCGGCTGCAGGTCGGGGTCACTGGGTCGTCGTCCGGGTGCGTCGCCGCCTTGTCCTTGTCCGCCTTCTTCTTCTTGCTCTTCTTCCTGGACGGGAGGATGCGCGGGAGCTTGCAGCCGTGGACGAAACTGCCACTGCCGCTGCTGACGCGGCCGGACGGGGAGCGGACCAGTGCTGGGCTGACGGAGCAGCGCAGGGAGAGGTCGAAGTCGGAGAGCATGATGTGGCCTTCCTCTCTGACTAGCACGTTCTCCGGCTTGAGGTCCCGGTACACCACGCCCAGCATGTGCAGGTACTCCAGCGCCAGCAACACCTCGGACGCGTAGAACCTGCACCAAATCCGTATCCGTTTGATCATTTCGCCATTCGGATACAATCAAAATTGCATCTTTTCTTCAAACTGAACGCATGGTCACCTGGCTGCGTCCTCGGTGAAGCGCTTGTTGGGCTGCCTCTGGCGGAGGGAGTGGAGGTTGCCGCCGCTGCAGTACTCCATGAGGAGGCAGCAGAACTTGTCGGTCTCGAAGTGGGAGTAAAGCGTGGGCAGGAAGGGGTGGTCGAGCAAGCCCAGGATTTCGCGTTCCGTCTGCGCGCGGGCCAGCTTGTTCCGCCCCGCCAGGGACCCCTTGTCCATCACCTTCATCGCGAACAGCGCGCCACTTCCTCCGCCACCAACGCCGCCGCCGCGGAGCTCCACCAGGTACACGCTGCCGATGTCGCCGTAGCCCAGCCGCTTCAGCAGCCGGAAGTGGCCCAGGCTCAGCGGCGGCTCCGCGGCGCGGATCGCCTCCCACCGCCCGTCCCCGCCGCCCGTGTGGCGCCGCGCGAGCACCTTCGCCGTCGTCGGTGTCGCCGGCGGCGTGCTGACGCTGCTCCCGGCGCCGGCGGTCGCCGCCGCGGCGTGCGCGTCCTCTGTGGCGCCGGCGGACGAGCCCGACGTCGGCGTCGTGGAGGACGAGCTGGCCGTGTACTGGTCGCCCGAGGACGAGTAGATCGGGTTCAGGCTCTTCCTGAATCCTGACGGCGAGGGCTCCAGCATCCTCGGGCTCGGCAGCGTCGTCGGGTACGCGCCGGCGCCGTCGAAGCTGCCGATCCTCACGTCCTCCATCATGCCGCCCGTCGTGGACATCATGCCCTCGTCAGTAGCAGTACTCTCAACCTACTCCATGTTGCACCACACACTGTGATCACAGAGAAATAACATGTTGGTTCAGTGAATGAACAGAAAGGTGTTCCTTGTTGAATCTCATATCATGTGCCCCTGACTAATCCATGACAGAAAACGAACACCTGAATGAACAGAAAGGAAAGTTTGCCAAATGCTGATTCAGCATCGTGTGCAAATTTCTCAGGATTGGTGACCAACAAAAGGAGGTCACCCGTATCCTAACTTATCGGTTGTAGTGCTGTGATCGAAAGTAGGTACGACAATATGTAGAAGCAAATTAAACTAGAGTCGATTTAAAACCTCCATGGACAGAGCAGAGCAAAGAGAAGCGAGCAACGCCCATACCTGTTGTTATGCCAACGAACGAAGAATGCTCAAGACGAAACTAATGCGCGCGCCCGCGGCACCAGGTTTTTGCAAGGAAGACTGAGTTGTGGCTATCAAGTTAAGGACGGGGCCGCACGACAGGAAAACACAGCATCAGGTGGCGCGCCGGCATGTATATCGGTTGGTGTTCGTGGCTGCCACTGATACGCCCATTCAAAACGTGAGTCGGACGACGTGCAGGGGGCGTAAGTCGTCGTTGATCGTGGTGGGATGGAATGTCAACCGGCCGTTGGACACCGGCCGGCCGGTCGTTGACGAGGAGGCCGGGGCTGGATTGGGGGATTTTTGTTGAGTCCGACGGCGATGATGGGAGTTGGTAGTTTTAGTCAGTTGAGCGCTGGATTTCAAACCTGTTCTATGAACGCACACCTCACAAGTCATAAATCACAATGTTTTCTAGACGAAAAAATGATTTTTTTTTTTTTGGAAATGAATGTTAGAAAAAAAAATTTCTTTGATAAAGAGGAGTTCTATTTCATCTAGACCGTATGAATTGTATCATGGTCTCTATATCAAAAGATTTTTTAGATGGAGAGAATAAACTAGAGACGTGTCAATTGCACCAATGTACAATGTGTGCATGGGTAAGCCTTCATGCCTGTGGCAGACCGTAATCGAGAAATCATCCCAAATACGCACTAAAATGGATACTTTTAGTCAGTAGAGCCGGCTGGATTTCAAACCTATTCTATGAACGCACACCTCATAAGTCATAAATCATAATGTTTTCCAGACGAAAAAATGGTTTTCCATGAAAAATTGATTTTTTTTTTGGGAAATGAATGTTAGAAAGAAAATAAAGATTTCTTTGATAAAGAGGAATGCTATTTCATATAAACCATATGAATTGTCATGGTCTCTGTATCTAAAGATATTTTAGATAGAGAGACTAAAGCAGAGACGTGTCAACTGCCCCAATTTACAATGTGTGCATGAGTAAATCTTCATGCCACTGGCAAACCTTTAGCGATTAAATTTTTGGGGGCGAAAGAGGGGGGGGGGGGGGGGGGGGTTGCGACAAATCAAACCAAATACGCACTAGAATGGATACTTTTTTATACAATGAAACCCCTCCCCTTCTTGAGACTACTTTTACGTGCATGGGCATAGAGATGAAAGAAAAATGGCATTTATTGGATAACCGATGCTCGTTTCCGACTTCTCCCGACCATAGTAGTCGAAAATGATATACCGAAAAAGTGAAAGTATTTGGTGGAAACAAAAATGAAAACGATTTTAGACTTTACCGATCATTTCTGACAATTTCCGTTTTGAGCCCAAATTTTTTGCTGATATTTTACCGTTTAATATTAATCTAGCCAACCAAATATATATTATATTCCACCAAATGGGCAACAAATCAGCCAACCAAATATATATTATAGTCCAAATAGCCAATAAAATCAAGTGGTCTAAGCTTAATCTTAGCATTTCCTTCACATTTGATGTTTTTCATACATGATGTGGTACGGCAAATACACGACTGTGATTTATCGATATTTAATATCGGTGTCTTGATCGATACCACATATTTCTGTCATGGTAATTATATTTTCGATATTCCCATCGACGTTGTATTTATTTCCGCCACTACCGCTATCGGTTTCGCTACCGAGAAAAAAATATGAAACTGAAAATGATTTAGCTTTTTTCCAACCGTTTCCCGACCGTTTTCATCTCTACATGGGCAAATATCCAAGAAGCGATTGGTCGTTCAATATTCCTTTTCTCCCCTGCTTTTTTTAGCAATATTTCTTTTCCCTGGTGCAAGGGAAACTTGAAGCAGTCAAGCTAAATTTCATTCAACATTTTGTGTTGGACTTTACCCATATTTTCGAAATTTGTAACTTACTTTTTTTTTTCTTGAGCATCATTTGTAACTTACTGGATCCAGCCAAAAGGTTTTGGGCTTATCTGCGTTGGCATATTCGGAGAAGAGTTGCCCAGCCAAAAATTGCGTATAGCCCGTTTGGATTGGCCCGTTGGATGGGCCTGATTTCAGTTCGGGTATTAGGCGTATCGACATGGCTGGCAGGGCAGGCTGGGCTCTTCTTAATTTTCTTTGTGATTTGGACCGATCCGGGACTAATCATTGCCATCTCTTGGAGGACATGCAGAGACGCAGAGTATAGAGCAGGCGCGCGTCTGGTTCTGCCACTGCCCGCTCGTGCATGCTCCAGCTCAAAATCACGAAAAAGGAAATTGCAGTACAAACTCTGCACGAGATCATGAAACATGCAAAATTGTAAGAAAGTAGTATATGTTTTACGCCATTTCTAATTTCGAATTGACTTTTGGACTGAAAAAATAGTCACTGGCATAATCACCTGAATGTACAGGAGAGGTATATCAAATACGAGAGCACCGAAGAACAGAATGCTGCATGCATATCACGGAATATTCTCAGCATTTCTTTTTAGAATCCAGACTAATGAACATCCAGCCAAGGGTTGAGTTTCGCCATAGCTGGCTCCTCCAGATCGAAACCGATAATCTGAGCTGCCAACTGTTGTCTGTACGACGGTTAATAATCGTTGGCACAACCAACCCAATATTATGCATATTATACATTGAAGGGACAGACAAGTGTGCGTGGGGGCTGTTCTAATGATGCTAATGATAGGTGCCCTAATTCATCGTTATTTTACATAGTTAGCCCCTCATATAACTAATTTGTGTAGTAGTAACCACCAGCTAGTTGCCGCCTTTTCAATTGATTATTCTTCTTGATCATGCAACAGCATCCTAATGTGGATTACCATGCATCCATACGTCATTTGCCATTGGCTTGATCGTGGAGCTTTCTCATCTTGCCTGCATATGCGAGCCAAAAAACGTAAAGAAAAAACTGCATGCCAAAAACTGAACTTGCTATAAATCCAAACGTCAAAAGTTCCTGCTCGACTTGCCAAGGTGGGACCATGAATCTCTAGGATTTTTTTTGTCACCTTCACTCTCACACCACACACAACTCTCTCTCTCTCTCTCTCTCTCTCTCTCTCTCTCTCTCTCTCTCTCCAATTAGTCCTCGGCTCGGGGTTCACAACATGCTCTAAAATTTCCCTTTTAATGAACCCAACCTCATTGTGTCTTCTTCCTAACCTCACAATAGGTTCTCTATATATGACACCGATCAACAATATCGCCCTTGATCAGCAACAACAAAGATGTAGATGACACTTGCAAGCAATGCGATGGAAAGGACAATATTGGATGGTTGTTGTGACAAGGAGACAATCAAGTTAATTGAGCATTGTATATATTAGATTGTGTCATTGTCACTACCTTAGCTTCAACTAAGCAGCATCTTTAGCAGGCTAATAGCTTACCTTGCCTTGCTCGACTTGTGCCGAGCTTGTCCGCTTGGTTTATATCCCTCAAAGGCTAGGGTCATGGATCGCTTGTCGTATTACAATGTGAGGTGCGATGAGCCGAGATGACTACCAACCTTTATCCATCGTGCGCAATAAGAGCTAGCTCCTCGTCGTAAGCGACTGTTTTCATTCCATCCATGGTCATGCATAATATCCTCGACACCGAGATTCGATGCAGGAACAATCCTCATCTCTAAACGTAGTACAAACCGAGAGTCCAATTAAACGGTTGGATCCGATGGAGGCGGCTGGCTCCCTGGAAATGAGCCGAGGATTTGAACCACAAAAACGGGGGAGGGAACACGGCAGCTGCGCCACGCTGGCCGTGCCAGCAAAGCCACGTGGTCGGCGGTCTCCTCCCGCGGGCCCCCACCCGCCAGTCCACACGACCGTTGCCTACCTGACGACCCGTCCATCCCGCACTCTGTTCGGAGACGCCTACTCTCACTGGCAGTAGGCCCATAGGACAGGAGACCCGTAAGTCAGTGTTGAGTTTCCTGCAGCCAGGAACGGCCCGAACAGCTCGCGCGTATCGCGCATGAATCCTGGGACACCGTGGCGTGGGTCCTCCGCGGACCTACCAACGGCAACTGGCAGCGCGGCGCCAGCGGAGCCCTGCCACCGGGTCACGGCCCTGCCCCTGTGTTTCTCACTTATTCACGCCCGTGCCACACAACCGAACTCTGAGGCAACGAGCATATCCTTTTTTTTTTCGTTAAAAGAAATTATTCTGCGAAGAAGTCCAGTTGTTCCATCAACGAAGAAGACGTTTCAGACCAACTACTACTCGCTAGGTCGCCTGCTAATCCATGAAGGTTTCTTTTTTCTTGAACCATGCATGAGACGTAATGAGTATGTTATGCTGCTTCTGTAACGCATTACAATGTGAATGTAACAGATGATTGTGGATTTTCGCAAAATAATTAAAAAAGATGATTGTGGAAACAACACGTTAAGAATACCAGAATGGCCATAAAGCATAATGCCAAGTACCATATGGCTCATCATGATGATACAATAAAATATAATGCAGTTCATACAGGGGCAATTGACGTAACCATATCAATATGCATGCATGATGGATCCTGACCTGTGGTCATCGTCAATCAGCCAAACCTCTTTCAGCTCTGCTGGCCGTTGCTCCACCCAATCATTAGATTAGACGCCAGCAAATGACCAATGGCATTCCCGCAAATTGCTGGCAGTGCCGGAGCCTTTGTGATGGCGGCGAGTTCTATAACTAGACCAGCGCACCACTCCGGTGCCATTAATCACTGCAAAACAACAGCGCGTCCACTTCACGTCTTGTTGATTGATTTGGAGCCACTCATAGATTTAGCTAGCCTGCGCAGCAGCACGCCTTTTCGCTTGCCTCAGTTCTCGGAGCACAGAGAGATCAGAGCGCCATGGATTACTGGAAGTCCAAGGTGCTGCCCAAGATGAGGCTCATCTTCGTCAAGGCCGGCGGCAAGAAGGCCGCGGCGGCCGCCGAGCTCGTCAAGTCCTTCGACGAGTCTAAGGTAAGCCGTCGTGTTGATTATTGGTTTGTCATCGCCATTTCGACCACATGCATGCTGGCTTCTATATTTACAATGTCACAGTATATGTTTGCGAGCTGCAACGGCCTGCAGGATGGATCATGGCATTTGACATGTGAATGCATTTGTGCAGGGAGAGATCAACAGCGAGTTCGAGGAGAAGAAGGCGGATCTCCAGCCTAAGGTCGTCGAGATCTACGAGTCCGTTACCGCGCCAGTCAAGGTACGTAAATGGTCGATCCATCTCTTCTGAAAATTTCTCGTGCGATATCTTATTGTCTGCAGGTATGCATTCCGTACGTGCCAGAGCACCGTGATCTGGCTCCTGTCTCTTGAGGTTACAGCTAAGGGACTGATCAAACATTTTGTTACTTGATTGATAACAGGTTCTGATCAAAGAGAGGAAGAAGGTGTCCGCGATCAAGAAGAACTCGGCGGCCATCACCAAGCTCTTCGAAGATCTGGCCAATATCGGTAAGCAGGAGGAGAACCAACATCTATGGCTGTGTTGTGTCGAACGATGATCGGCCACTGCATATGCTGCCATGCGTATACACAACTGTACTGATGAAAGCTACATACGTGTTTGGTTTCAGAGTTCCCTGGCGCCAAGCAAGTGAGCGAGGGCATCTCCAAGGTCGGCCCGGCCCTGCTCTCCGGCCCCATCTTCGTCACGTTCGAGAAGATCGCCAAGTTGCTCCCGGTCGTTGCCGAGGAGACGCCCAAGGAGGCTCCGGCCGCTGCAGAGGAGAAGAAGGACGAAGCCGCCGCCGCCGAGGAGAAGAAAGAGGAAGCCGCCGTCGAGGAGAAGAAAGAAGAGGCTGTGGAGGAGGAAAAGAAGGAGGCCCCGGACACGGCTGTGGAGGCGGCTCCTGCCGCCGGCACTGCCGAACCGGCTGCGGAGGAGACAAGTGCAGCGCCGGCGCCTGAGGCAGAGCCAGAAGCTGCTGCCCCGGCTGAGGCCGAGTCGGCGCCGGCGACAGCCGAGGAGACACCCAAGGCGGCCTAGTTAGGGTTCAGGTTCATCTCCTGCATCCCTCTGGTACAAAAAGAGATCATCAGATTACTACTCCTACGGTTCCCTGCTCTATATCACCATCCATTGTTGCTACATATCTGTGAATGATCTTATATTTTTTTCTGGTCGATCGGTTCTTATCCTTTTCAGCTAGAGAGAAAAGTGTATGTAAGTGTACAAGTTTTGTCCGTATTTAATGATTCGTATGCAGTGTGAGGATATATATGAATGTATGGCGTAAGTACATTATTATTGCCAGTTTTGCTTTTCAACGGTTCTTTGTTTCATGATTGATAGATATCCAGAGTTCCATTTCATGCGTTTGCAAAAAAAAAAAAAAAAAAAAAAAAAAAAGAGTTCCATTTCATGGCTGAAATTCTCATCTGTCATATCTCTGTCATCGACACATTTTCTTTTCAGAGGAATGAACAGATGATTTGTTCCGTTGCGTCCTTCATTATATTCTCATGATGATTGTGAGTTGGCAACCATCAGTCTGTCACTGAACATGTGCTTCGTTTGCTGTTGTTTTCCTGCCCAACCAGGACTGGCCCCAACTGGTTGTTGTTGTATGCGTTTGGGCTCTATCGCTGAACCGGGCCCCGTTCGCCAGTTTAGCCACGGCCATATTGTTTTTTTTTTTTTTGTAGAACAATGCCAGGGCCATATTGTCGCGCATCTGCATGTGGTGCATAAGTTCTCAAAAAAAAAATCTGCATGTGGTGCATGCCTTGGATACCTACCGGCTCTCTGCAATGGAGCTTGTAATCAGGGCCGTCCCGGGAAATTCCGGGCCCTGTGCAAAATCCTAACCAAGGCCCTAGACGGGGGTGTTTGTTTCTTTGGCTAAAATTTTAGCCATTTTGAATTTTGTCGTTTAAAGATACTAAAGAAAGTCTAATTACAAAACTAATTGCAGAACCTTGTACCACTTCGCGAGACGAACCTAATAAGGATAATTAAGTCGTGATTAGAAGATGGCTACTGTAGCAAAACATAGATTAATTAGGCTCGTTAGATTCGTCTCGTAAATTAGTCCTCATCCATAAAAAGGTTTTCTAATTAGACTTTATTTAATATATTACTAAATGGCAAGATTCTCTTTGATGTGACATGGCTAAAATTTTAGCCAAAGGAAATGAACAGGGCCCTCAAAATTACAGTAAGTAATTTGAAACTATGTTAGGCACTCATTATTTGGGCTATATTAAAAAGAAGTTCTTCGAAAAGGTTTTATTTTTCCTATCTCACCATTATCATGGCAAATTACCGTACATAGCTACACTGATCAAATCAATTCTGACTACTAAATAAATTAAACGGGAAAGAATAAGAGAGCTCGGGTATGTAGGCTCATGGATCTAACCTGTCAAGGCCAATGGAGTGATGCCGTGATGGGGAATGATGTGGTGATGAATTTGCTGCCGCTGAAGGGTGAGGGGATGTGTTGCCGCTGATGGGCGAAGGCCATGTGATGCGCTGCCGCGTCCGTCTGGCGAGGCAGACGAAAGCTAGGGCAGCATAAGGCATACAGAGGCGCGTCAGATAGGCCATCTAGCACCGAGTGATCGGGTTCTCATACCGAAGACCGACGGCCCAATTTGGGGGCCCTCGAATTCCAAGGGCCTGTGCCGTCACACAGGTCGCACGTGTCCCGGGACGGCCCTATGTAGGCCAAAGTCAGAAGTGGAAAATTACGCCCGAAAAATATTAGAAAGCCAACAATACAGATGGTCCCTTTCTTGTCAGATGATTCAAGATGATACGTTCATTAAAAAAAACCAAAATTATGTTAACGAATGATTATTTTCTCCCTCATTCTTAGGCATTTCTTTGAGCTAATTGCCAGCTCAATTGTCTAACGCTAAACCCATGTTAGTGAAATCAGTTATTGAGACTTATCGGATAATTATAGCTAAAAATACCTCTACAACATAACTGGTAGTTAGATAGTTTTTCATTGGACCTCAAATGCCATGGAAATTGGAAAAATATAATTCACATTAAAAACACCATGAAAGTAAATTTAATTGAAACTACAACTGTTTGCATCCTTTATCACAAAACTACAATTTTTAAAGCTATTTCACAAAACTACAATTTTTTACCCTTAGTAACAGGAAACTATAACTTTTGCGGCACATGTGTGACTGACAAGTGAGACCATGCTATGTGGCACTTGTGTGAATGACATGTGAGACCAAAGCTACAAAAGTTGTAGGTTTATTTGTGAAATGCACTTCAAAAGTTTTAGTTTTGCGATACAAAGGTGAAATAGTTGTAGGTTCGTGAAATTTACTCTTACCTCTTAAATAAAATGCTGTACAATGGTTGCACATATGATGTACAGGGTAAAAAATGTTTTTTTTAGCAATGGGTATAAAATGGATAAGTGAAAGAAAAACAGTGGAAGCCAAAAATATGAAATAAATAGAATTGGGTGTGGATGGCGAGCCCACTGTTTGCTAGGGCCTCAACAACAGCCGACGCTTCTTCCACCGATGGATCGACAGCCCAATACCATCCTATAAGCCCAACTCAAGCCCGGGAAGAAACAAAAGCTCCGACGGCATGGCGCCCCCGCGCAAGGCGGCTGCCGACCTCACGAGAGCCAACCCTCGTCACGACTCTGGAACCTTCCACCAACTTGCCCGCCAACCCCGTTAAAATCCCCTTCCTAAACCCTAGCCGCCGCCGCCACGACCTCCCTCAACACACAGCGCCGCATTCCCTTGATCCGCATCGCCGATGGCCGCACACCGCGCCGCCGCCCTCGCGCTCCGCCGCCTCGCCTCCGCGGCGGCAGCGGCGGCGTCCCCGCGCCCGGCGTTCTTCCTCGCTCATCATCTCCATTCGCAAGCACAGGCCGCGACCGCCGCCACGACGCGCTTGCTTCAGCAGCCAATGACCTTGGCCGCGGCGGCGCTGTACGCGCGGCGCGGGTACGCGGCCCGCGGACGGAAGGCGCCGGCGGTGAGCGAGGACGACGACGATGACGATGAGGAGTTCGAGGCCATGGGCAGCGACGAGGAGCTCGACGGCGACTTCGACGACGACGACATCGAGGATTTCGATGACGACGACGAGGAGGACGACTACGACGGCCCGCCGAAGCGCGGCAGACGCGGCTAAATTCAGAGCCGGCGCCTCGCTTGTTGTGTTTGTTTGCTTTCATTCTTACGAAGAACAGGGGAGATAGGGAAGAAAACAAAGAAAGGATAGAATAAGTTTAGATCATTGCGTTGTGCTAAAACTTTTTGTTGTATAATCTCCCTTGATTGGGCTACAATTGTCAATTGAATCTTGGATTGCAACACCATATCAAAATCTTGGAGTATGGGACTTCGCGATTGTTTGAGAGAACACCTCTTTGTTTAGTCTGCATTGACCTGAACGAGTTTAGCTCGATGACAGGCGCCCCTGTTTCTGCCCTGCAACGGGTATGTGCAGGTCAGGGAGCAACAATACCCAGCCAGTCTGCCACAAGTCTCCTGTCCTGTGACACTTAAATTGTACCTGGAAGGAGTATAATTGCATCAAAGGACACGGTCTCAAATCTTGGAGTTTCATTTTGTTATTGTTGCTTTTAACTCTTCAGTAACACGCATGTCGTGATTTTTCATCAGGTCTGCAATTTGAGTTGTTCAACAAGCGTAATTTGCTTTGGGTCAGTGGCGAAGCTCTCGGTATAGCGAGGTAGGGCGCTCGCCATACCTTGCTTTTTAAAAACTATCCCCTTGTCCTTCAGACATATGTTCTGTCTGCTGCCTGCACTGCCATGGGAGCGCAGTTTGGAGCTTGGAAACGTACATGCTACATGTTGTGGGCCTTTTTTCTGGTCTATTTGGGTAGATGGCAGCGGTGACATAAGAGGGATCCAATCAAAATAACGAGCGATTTGCGCTGCGTTTTTAGGCTTCGTGTGATTGGACCTTCCCGTGATTCGCCACACCTTGAATTTTTTCCATCCTTCGCCACTGCTTAATGAAATAGAGAAGAATCCATAGAGACTCTTCTTAATGAAATAGAGAAGAATCCATAGAGACTCTTCTTAATGAAATAGAGAAGAATCCATAGAGACTCTTTTATTCATGGTAGGATACGCCTGTTTAGTAAAGTGTTCACATGGAGTACAGGAGTAGGACTAGGAAAAGATCTTCTAGAGTCTTCCTTGTACCTCCCCTAATGTGTTTCATAACATTATTTGGTAATAAGGGTCGTGGGTGGGGGACACATGACACAATAATGGCGGGAAGGAAGGAATGAATGTGTTGGTTGGGTAGGGTCTCGGCTAGACGACGGCCGGAAATGGGTTGAGGCGGGCGACGGGGCGAAGAAGCAGTGGGTTTTTGCGCGCGCCCAGCAGCCCGCCCGACTCCTCCATGTCGATGGCACCTTCCACTTCTTGTTGTTTATCCCTCCTCCAGTCGAAGCATTGCACCAGCGCCGCCAGCACCGCCGGCACCGACTGCAGCGCCAGCCCCATGCCGGGGCACCGCCGGCGGCCACCGCCGAAGGGCATGAAATTGAAGTTCTGCCCCCGGGGTTCCAGGCCCTCGGCTTGGCCGCCGCCGGGCATGAACCGCTCGGGACGGAACGCCTCCGGGTCCTCCCAAAACGCCGGGTCGCGGCCGATGGCCCAGACGTTGATGAACACGGCCGTCTGCGGCGGCACGGTGAAGCCGCGGACGAGCATCTGTTCCGAGGACTGGCGGTGCACGATGGGGGCGGCCGGGTGCAGGCGCAGCGTCTCCTTGTAGGCCGCCTGCAGGTAGGGCAGGCGCGGCAGGTCGGCCTCGTCGACGATCCGGTGGCCTCCGACCACGGCGTCGATCTCCTGCTGCACCTTGCGCAGCGCGTCGGGGTGGTTGAGCAGCTCCGCCAGCATCCACTCCACCATGGCGGCGGCCGTGTCAGACCCGGCGCTCACAATGTCCTGCGTGTGAATAATGTTTTTTTTTAGCTAAGCCGGCCGTCAATCAAAAAAGAATTATATTAGTTTGATTTGATGGCCGGTTGTTTAATTAATTACGATGATGAATGCTTTGTTGTTTTCCCTGGTGAGCTTGACCCCCGCTGCGTCGTTGTCCTTCGCCTTGTCCAACAGGATGTCCAGCAGGTCCATTTGCTTCTCGTCTTGCTGCACAGTGCTGCTATTATTGCTGACAAGCAGCGCATCCTCCTTGTGGGTGATGAGGTCCTCCAGCAGCGCGTCAAACCTGCGGTGCACCTCGGCGGCTCTCCTGCCGATTCCCTGGACGTCCCACCCGCGTAAAGCGGCGATGTAGTCTGAGGCGTTGAATGCCCCTCCGAGCTCGGCCACCTCCTTGACGAGTTCCTGCGCCTCTTCCGTGACGCTGCGTGGCGCCGTGCTGGCCACCATCCGGAAGATGGCGGTGTTGGTGAGGCGGATGAGGTGGCGCGTCAGGTCCACCGTCTCGCCGCGATACGCCGCCGCCGAAGCCAGCGCGTCGCGAACCAGCGAGACGACGCCGGCGCGGCGCACGGGGCGCAGCTGTTCCACGGTGCGTGGGCCCAGCAGCTCCGACATGCACAGGCGCCTCATGATGCGCCAGTGCGCGTTGTGGGGCGTGAAGATGAACCCCTGCGACGACGAGCCGTAGGCGAAAATCCGGGCCACCGCGTTGACGGGCCGCTCCATAATGGACGCCTCGTGGCCGCGGATCAGCTCGCTCGCCATCTCCGCGCTGCTCGCCACCGCGCAGTGCGTCGAACCCAGGCGGACGTGCATCAGCGGGGCATCACCCAGACGGGACGCCAGCTCCTGCAACCTGCGGTGCACCGGCGGACGGAGGAGGAGGTGGAGGTGACCGATCACCGGCAGACCCGCCGGGCTCGGGGGCATCAGCATCTTCACTTTATTGTCTCCACGCCAGCGCCACCACAACATCATCCCTGCAACAACCGCCACAACGAGCGCGGCCACCACCTCCATCGATCGCGAGGATCGGAGAACCTTTATTCTCTTCCCTGTAGCTGCTAGCTAGATCACTGGCTGCTTGCTTAGTTGATGACCCACATTCTAGCTAGCTGCTAGCTCCCCTTTTCATTTCTCCCTGCCACTGCCACTGTCATTGCTATTATATACTAGTAGCAACCGGTCATGCACTTTGGTCTTTGTGACGCGTGTTTTTCAATACTTCCCTAAGTGATGACAGACTAATTTCCTATGTACCAATTCCGTAATAAAGATGAGTGAACGTACAATTAACGACACCTCTCTCTCTCTCTCTCTCTCTCTCTCTCTCTCCACCCCCCCCCCCCCCCCCCCCCCAACCACACAAATCCGCACGCGATTTTCATTTTCCAGAATCTGGTCGCGCAGTTTTCTCATTTTCCTCTCGGAATATACTAATGCTTCGTCTCCTTGGAGGTCTAGAAACGAAATGATCGGCATGTCCATTCCGACGATGCTGATGATCTGGAAGGAGTCCACATCGGTCGTAGGTGCCCTGACGTCCTCTGGTTCAGTACCGAGCCTAGGTCGGTGAGTGCGCAACAAGTCGACTCGTCAACAGAGATGAATTTCCTTTCTGCATGTTTTCTGGTGTGCTCGTCGACAAATCCTAACCTATTCTGCTTGTGAAGAACGACAACCGCTCGTAAAAAAATTGAGACGCTGCAAGGGCTCTCGTTAGCCGCCGCCACACTTCGACTTCACCACCGTTGGTCGCCTCCCTCCCCGTCTCCGGCAAATCGCCGACCACAGGAGGGAGTAAGGACCCATCTTTCTAATAAATTTTAGTAGATCGAGTCCTCGATTAGGTTCAAGTCTTCTCCATGCCGAGTGTCGAGGTTTTTAGGCCTCGATTGTTATTTATGTAGGTGCAAAGGAACAAAGAACATGATGGTAACACAGACGCCAAGAATTATTCTGGTTCAGGCCGCAATGTGCGTAATACCCTACGTCCAGTGCTGGTGTGGTATATTGAATTGATGTTTATGAGAGGATCCCTGCCCGCCTTATATGTACGGGGGTGCAGGGTTACATGGAGATAAATCTAGTCGGCTACGATACAAATTGCCTTGTGGTACAAGTAATCCGTCGTTTATGTCGGGCCGAGTGACCCAACCGACCTCGAGTCTGATGGGCCACCCGGGCCTAATTGAAGCCATCCGACTACCCATAACTGGAATACTCGGCCTTCTTGATTCTTGAGGATACCCGGGATTTCATATCTTCGACACCGAGCTACTTGGTATTGGGGGTTTGATTCCTCCTATTCTTCTCCAACAACGGTGAGAAGGTAGGGTGAATTTGGTTTCTCCATGACAGCTTTGATGAAGGTGATGTCGGCGACGTCGACAACTTCATAACGGCATGGAGAATTAGGTTTCCGGACGGCAACATTGGCGGGAATGATGTTGCCGTCATGGAATAAAATTTCCGGCCCCTACTTAGTTTTGTCGTGATTAGATCCGATCACGATGGAGGGCTCATGATAAGATCAGGATTAGTTTTTCTTCTTCTTCGGTGGCAAAAGCATGAAAAAGGAGGACAAAAGAAAGAAGACAATTATGCTCATTTCCGCCTACAGGAATGCTGGCCGCCGTTCATTGGGCACCAGTTCTCAGCCTGTTTGGGCTGAGTGTTTGCCTGTGCAGTCATCTATATGAATTTTCATATAAGTTTGGGATTGAGTTTTAAAACTACATGCTGAGTGTTCTTAGTTGTAATCTCCTTGTTTTACAAAGTGCTTGTAACATGAGTTTGTACTCAGCTACATATTAATATAATAATTCTTCTTTTGACTAAAAAGAAACCTATTCGGCTTGCAAGACCGGCATTGCGTTCTGATGTGTTAGAATTGCACCTCTCTCTGTTTTGACTCCTTGAGCTTTGAGCATTGAATTGTTTAAACTCTTTGTTTGAGGTGTACGAGTGACTTGTTGGTTTGTCTCTTTTAACAATTTGTCATGCGCTCATGTTTGTGTATGTGCCTGTACGAGACTGAGAATGTCAAAGTGAGAATGAGATTTTTTCTGAGCCTGTGAACTGAACTCATGTGAAAAGCATGTAAGCTGCTTATTTTCTTGTTGTCAATGCCAATTATCATGTTTTCTTGAAAAAATAGATTATACTTATCGAATTCTCACTTTGTACGTGTCTTTTGCAACACCGACGGGCGCCCGCCCGGAACCCATTGGGTGCGGGCGCATGTGTGAGCGCTTTCACCCACGGCCGCATGTGCGGATATGCAAGTGTCAAATTTCACCTGAGGCCTTTTTCGTCGTGGGTGGTTTTTTGCTCCACCCGACCCGTTGCTATCCTTACGGTCTGTACATTGTGAACCTACACGTGAGGCAATATTTGTCATTAAATGAGGAATTATGCCTAATCAACACATATAGACTCACACATTCTAGTTAGCACATAGTGAACCCACACGTCAGTCACTATTCGTCACTAAAATAGGGAATTATTCCCATGCATATCCTAATCAACACATGATAGACCTACACACATCATAGTCAGCACATTATGGATCCACACGTTAGGCAATATTCGTCACTAAAGTGGGAGATAACAAAAAGATGTAGAGTCAGGAAACTCACTGAATGTCTTTTACATAATGTAGTGTTTCATTTATTTCCAAACACGGTAAAGTGAACTAGAAAGTCAGACACCAAAGTAACCACAGTACAACACAATGTACTGAAAATTGATGGATGAGAATGGCCTTTTGATTGTTCAATGTAATAACAGATCAGGCCACATGCATGGATGATAGTTATATCAATTTAGTAGAGTTGATTGATAGAACATATAAAAGCAACTACAGATCCTACAGGTCAGTTCCTTTGGTTTACTCGATCCTGTAAAGCATGCATATTCCATGGCGCGCACACAAGCAACTACAATACAGGCTGATCTGCTCATGCAAGAGATCCATCACTCACGAACTGAACTGCAGTTTGAACTACTCGTACATAGTCATCACCATAATCCTCGTACTTGCCACCATAATTCAAAGTCATCACCTTCATATATGTATTCCTCCTCCTCGTTGTTCTCTTGATCAAGCATTCTAGTGGTACTGCTCATATCTACGGAATAATAATTTGCTGCAATTTGATACCAAGTAGCTCTACTTTCTAAGTAGAAGTTCACTTTACTATCATGTAGAAGTTCAGTTATTTCCAAGAAAGTAAAAGTGAAACTGGAAATTCAGACAACAATGTAACCTAGCACATATTCTCTGATGATCTACATACTGTTCTTTGAAACCAAAAGGGAATAATTGCTTCCTGTGTCCAGCTTTCTCAAATGTACCTCTCCTTTAGACGCACCATCAGTGGCCAAAAATATACTCATTATGGCAAGTATTTTAGTTGATTCAAGGGAGGAGTCCCCAGGCCTTGATTCTGGTGAGGTGGGTCTCCTCCTGCCTTGAGATAATGAGAGGAACAGATCCTTCTGTACTTGAGAAAAGAAAGGCTAGCCTACAAGGGCACGATCTGTTCATACAAGAAAATTGGCATAGTATACCAAGAGCTGGGCAATTGATCGCAACACGAAATCTACTCCCAAGAATGCAACCAAAGGGCCGTGCATGCCTCTAACCAATACGCATGGATCGACAAACAAATCGTGCATCACACCAGTGACACCAAAGACTGACGAGCAGAGGAGGATATGGGGTTTCAAGGGCTCACCTTTCCCACCTCCCTGAGCTCGGTGAAGGCTATGCTGAGCTTGTCCTCGGACACAGCGATAGCTGCCAACGCCACTGTTGCCCCGACCGCGACCACGTGCCCCGCCACACCATGGAACAAGGCCCTGCCCGCCACGCGGTGCCTCGCCAATGCCGTGGCGAACGAAGCTGAATGGGGTCAGTGGCGATGGAGGCGGCCGGGTAGGAGAGACGGTGGCAAATGGGGTGAGAGGAGATGAACAGAGGATCGATCCACTTGACCCTACGGTTTGAGAGGACCCAAACCACTCGACCCTCGCAAGTGTCCATGGGGATCCTTTCATGGGCCGGTTCGCCGACCTGAACCACGCCATTGTGAACACACACACACACACACACACACACACACACACAGTCCTCTGATGGCCCCCAACAAGCGTGTGTGCAGGTTGCCTCTGGGAGAACTTGCGTCCCCTTAGGCCACCACCCAAGCCCCTGAGGAAACCGCATCGCAAATCACGAAATCAGGCTTTGCTTTTGCGTTCCTCGCGTTCCCGTTCTCCTATCGACCTAGCTAGGCATATCGTCATCGCGTTCCCATTCTACTGTTGACCTAGCTAGGTGTATCTCGTCATCATTAGGGTTGGATTTTGAGCTGTTTGGTGTTTAGGCCGTCCGTGAATGCCGGCGGCGGGGAGCGGCCGAGCTGCTCCTCTTAGGGCAGGATAGGAATTACAATCCTGCAATGGCCCCCAACAAAAATGTATCCGCAGGTCATCTCAGGGAGAACTTGCGTCCCCTTGAGCCGCCGTCCAGACCCCTGGGGATGGACGACGATGCCCTCCGTGCGCTTGGGCTATTCGACTTCGTCCACCTCCGTTTCCCGTTCCTTGTCTCATTGCACATGGATCTCCTCGCCGAGTTCATCTTTTACTTCAGAAACAACATCAAGCAAAGTGAAGTCCGTGGTGCCATCATTAGAGCCAACGAGCCATCCTTATGGCAAGGGCTACTAATCCAACCTAGGAACACGTCCAGGCCCCAAGCCCCTGGGGATGGATGACGATGCCATCCGTGCCCTTGGTCTCTTTGATTTCATCCACCTTCACTTCCTCTTGTCTCCTTGCACATGGGTCTCCTTGTCGATTCATATTCTAATTCAAAAACAAAATCAAGTAGAGCGAGTTCCGTGGCATGATTATTATTAGAGCCAACAAGCCATCCTTCCAGTAAGAGCTGGGAATCCAACTTAGGGACATGTCCAGCCCCCCCCCCCCCCCCCCCCCCCCCCCCCCCCCCCCCACGTCTACCTCACAGGTTTGTCCTCCACTGCTTCAAAGTTCATGGATGCCTACATCCTGCCCGGGCACACAAGGACTAACATGTTGTTTTTTTCTTGACATGCAGGAGGGCTGCGTATCATTAATTGAATTAATAGAAGAAGAGAGTACAACACACACATACACACATCCAAGCAAATGGATTTCATTCATGCCATTTACACATAAAGCTACCCAATCCCGAAAGGTAACATGTTAGGCGCTAGAAAAAAACCCAGCCTTGTGAAGACCTAGCAATGAGGGATATCATGGATAATATGGCTTTGAGAGTGGATTGGACCAATCTGATCTTGGATGTTGCCAAGAGGGAGGTTGTTTATCTTATGGTAAAAAAGAAAGAACACCATATGGGATTGCTTTTACGCGACATACTGGTTTAGGCTCATTTGGGTGCAAAAGCGGGACCTCTTCCCGCATGATGTTATCCTGCAGGCGCCTGGGTGTGCCATTGGTGCCATTGTATCTATGGAGCACGGATGGGCACCACCAGAAGCCGAGCAGTCTCACGAGTCTTTCAGGAAAACTAGATAAACTTATACAACTTTTCAGATTTGCTCCTCATTAGTAGCATGAGATTTTGCATATCAGTCTAGTTAATTATTTTCATATGTTCGCTAGTTATTTCTCGATGTTGTAATAGTTCCTCATGTCTCTTATAAGATACACTATATGTTTAAACAAGATAGCACATAAAGACTTGATTACCTTCGCCTGGGTAGCCAATATACTCCAAGTAACACTCATAGTGGGACCCGACTTTGTGACACACATGCCACTGATCTGAACAAAAAAAGGAAAAATAGCACAGAGCATCTTAACTGATTCTCGGGCTCTGTTATCCAGGCAACACGTGATATCGAGGAAAGGTAACTCAAGCATCAACGTTTTAAGACAGTCTTTCGATCCAAACAAATTCAATGTATGCATTTACATTTTTTCAAGGTAAGCAAATAAACTGATAAATTTGAGCCCCCGATAAATGGTTGAGCTGAATTTTTCCGTGGGCAGTAGAGTTGGGCACATTCCACACCAGCTATGTAGGCCAAAATAAAAAGGCCGGCCTGTAACCAGATACCCAGTAGGCCACCAGGCCGCAATACATCAAATCAACAGGCCGGGGCGCCAATGACCCGGCAAAGGACAGAGCATGCAATGGACGCCCACACATGAGTTAGGACGTGTTGGATGCTTTAGCATTTAGCATTTAGACCTGTCACATCAAAGATAATCTTATTATTTAAGAGTATTAAATAAAATTTAATGACAAAACTTTTTTATAGATAGGTACATCTTTACGAGACGAATCTAACGAGCCTAATTAATCTATATTTTGTTACATTGATGCTACAGTAATACTACAGTAACCAGCGTCTAATCACGGCTTATCTACTCTCGTTAGATTCGTCTCGCGATTTAGACCAGGGGTTCCGCAGTTAGTTTTGTAATTAAACTTTATTTAATACTCTTAAATGATAAGATTCTTCCCTCTAAATTTTAGACCCTATGTAACGAACACCCCCCTAAGTCATCCCGAGCAGAGGAAATAAAATAGGCTGCAAAGAGAAGGAAGCGTGACTGGAAGGGGCGGCCCAACACGCAGGTGTGCGCGGCGCACAAGCGAGATGCGAAGCAGCGGACGCGGCTGATCGACACGTGCTGCGCCGCGGAGACTCCACGTCTCCAAAATGCCGTACGCACTCGGAAGCGACGCCACATCCGCTTTAGACTATAGATAATAACATATGTTTCATTAGTCATTTTCGCGTGTTGTACTAGCTAGTTTTGCATGTTGCAACAGTTACTGTGTAGGGTTAATTCTTTTCGTATACTTCTATCGTGTGTTGAGCAGGTATTATTATACTGTTGCAGTAGGCAATCTTGCATGTTTCAATTGTCATTCTCTCATGTTGCAATAGTTATGTTTGGACGTTTGCAGACTTCTTGAGCCTTGCATGTTGCAAAAGATATGTTCCTAAGTTGCTGAAAGTGTTTTTGTTTGTTGTAGTAGTTACATGCTGGTGTTGCAGAGCTAGAAAAAAGTGACAGACAAAAGCAAAATATCAGTTAAGGGAGACAATCCTATAACCTTCCTGTGTGCCTTTAGTTTCTACAGCGATTTTTTTTTTTCATTGCTCCAGCAGTTGTGCTCAGGCTAGCACAGTTCATGAAGGTATGGGGACAGGACTCACAATAAGAAGAGGATGAGGGGAATGAAGATGTCCAGGGGGTATTTGACACACACACACACACACACACAGCGGCGATGTCCCGAGGGTGTCCGCTGGTGATGTTTGCCAAGGTTTTGGAGGGATTGAGGTATGGGCCCTGTTCAATGCAAGCATTGAAGTTACAAATTTTTGGAGCATCACATTTTTGTCGCACAACCCATATGAATAGCACAATCTGAAGCTACAACACCTTTTTCTTTTTGCTATACTATGATAGAACATAGTCCATTTTTCTTTGGAGCCCAGCACATGTATCCTTGTTTTGACTCAAGTAATCTTCCACCAGATCCAAAGAAGCTTGATCGGACCCCTGGTGCTCTGTTGCAACTGCCTGAGTCTGCCTGCTCCGAAACAAAATATGCTTTCCTGAAAGTTGTTGCCGATCATTTGAAGAATCTTCAAAAACTGGCCAATGCAGGAGAACCTTTTCTCTTCTCGCTTCACAGAAGGGTATAAAGGCATAAAGCAGATGGTAACGAGACTGAAAGTTCAGAAGAAAGAACTCGATAATTCTGGCAAGCAGGTCCAACGCACCATGGAGGATCTATCTGAGAGGACCAAACGAGTTGGCGAGATGCGAGAGAAAGCTGTGCTTGTACGCAAGCAGACCACCAGTTCAGTTACTGACGTTGAGCAGATGAAGCTCAAAACTTCACGTAGGGGGTGTTCGTTGTTTTAGCATTTAGCATTTAGACCTGTCACATCAAAGAGAATCTTATTATTTAATAGTACTAAATAAAATTTAATGATAAAACCTTTTTAGAGATAGATACATCTTTACGAGACGAATCTAACGAGCCTAATTAATCTATATTTTGTTACAGTAATGCTACAGTACCAGCGTCTAATCACGTCTTACCTACCCTCGTTAGATTCGTCTCGCGATTTAGACCAAGGGTTCTGCAGTTAGTTTTGTAATTAAACTTTATTTAATACTCTTAAATAACAAGATCCTTCCCTCTAAATTTTAGACTCTATGCAACGAACACCCTCTAAGAATGTCCAAGAACTGGAAGAAAATATTAAAGAGCTCGAGGGAAAGCTTAGAGAGGAGAGGGCAAGCCTCAGACTTCTGGAATCATTAGAGGCAAAGAATGCTGATTTCTTCACGAATGCGACGACCGTTAGTGTAGCCATTACCGAGTCTTCTTCCAGCTTTGAGGATGCATTTGGCCAAGGGGAAGCTCTGCGCAATGAGATAGCAAAGCGTCGTCAGCAAATGGAAGAAGACCGAGGCCTCCCGGCCGCACTACAAGCAATGAGCTCCCTCATCGCGGCTTATCCCATCAACGAATAAATTTGCCTTATGAGTATGTAACCCTTGGAGTCCAGTAGACATGTCTATGCATTTTATTTACTGTAGTTACTCTATCTTTTGCTTCAGATGAACTATGTTACTTATTACTAACCGTCGGATATGAGTCTTGTGTTGTAGTTTTGATTCGTCCTGTTGTTTTATAGTTTGACTTTTCTTTTGCGAGGAATACTTTGATGGATGCAGCAAGCGCATAATTGCACAATCGACCCCCTTGCTCCTTGAATCCTGAAGTAATTTTCACGTACTTGATATTGCATTAATGAAATTGTGGCTAATTTGTGACACCCCGTGTGATGGCAGCCAAAAATCTGCAGAAAACATCCCAGAAACTGAACCAAATTGAAAGCAAATCAAATCTGAATGCAAAAATCAAATGTTCAAATAAATGTCAAACCAATGCTTGTGAATCAAGTCAAACTTTTCAATAACAACTTGCCCTGAACAAAAATTCTGTATAAAGAACATCAGAACAGAGAAGTTTGGAGAATTTTTCAGAATTTTTCAAATTCTGGAAGTGCCTCTAAAAATTCAGAGAAGTTCCTGTAAATCCTGCTGTTCCTCGATTTTTAAATCGAATTCTGTTGCTCAATGCTACTTAGTGCCAATGCGAAAGTTCGAGCTGGATCTGCACTCCTTCCTCCCAGAAATTTTGGTGATTTTTGGAGCACTAGAAGTTCCCTGTTTAATTCAGTAAATTGCGCTGGATTTAATTCCTGAAAAATGAGAAAGGAAACCGGGCCTGTTGTCATAAGCTCCTCGCCACGTCGCCGGCGGCGACCGAAGCCACGCCGCGCCCTCCTCGACCACACGCCCGTACACCGCCATCCATAAGCCGCCCCGCCCCCAGTTTTCCCCTTTCGAAACCCTAGCTCCATTTTCCTCCCAATCCCACCGCCACCACCTTCCTCCGTCGCCACTCGAGCTAGAGCTCTGCTCGCCCACCGCCATCGACCTTGCCCAAAGAGAGCAACGGCCACCGAGCACTCCTTCGGCAAGTGGCAAAGCTCGCCATGGCGCCCTCCCTTCCTTTTCCGCCTTGAGCTCGTGAATCGGCCCGTCTTCCCCAACTCCGTCCGCCGAACCCGCTCCAGCGCCTCCGTGCGATTCGTCTTCTCCGGTGAGCTTCACTTCAATTGCTCGCAACCAGAGCTTCTCATCGAGTCCATGCACTTCTCTGACCAGTTCACATCGCCTTTCAGCAATCCAGGACGTCGCACATCAAATTTCTCCCCGCGTTCTGTACATCGTCGACGTCAAGCACCTCGTCGGCAAACTCCCTCTTCCGGTCATCCCCGACTCAAACCATCACCATGCTCGCCGCCGGCCACTTTTCGGTGGTCCTCGTCGATCCCAAATACCTCAAACGAATGAGAAATGCTAAGTGCTTCGCTTCGGTATTTTTTTAAGGATTTTTGGTGACCTTTTGGTCGCGTTCCGGCGAGCCATCGCCGCTCCGGTGAGCTCCGGCCGCCATGGCTGCGCTCCGGGACGAGCTGGTGCTGGCCACACCAGGATCTGGTGTGCCACATCAAGGTGTGGTCCTCAGTGCGGCTCAGTTCCGATTGGTTCGCGATTTTCTTTATTTTCAGAAATGCCTACAACTTGTAAAACACACAATAAATCATAGAAAAATCAGAAAAATATGAAACTAATTTTGTTGGCTTCCTTGTACTCTGATCTACCCATCCAAGAGGCAAAAGCACCAAAAATCCTTTATATGTTTTCTGTAAAATTTTATGAATGCAAATCTTGTTTAAATCACCATCTTTAATCTCATGCTCAATAAATCTTGAACATGTGCATACGTGTCACCTAGATTATGCTATATAACTCTGAATTGTGTTCTGGTCATAACTGCTTCTAGAAATTTCGTAGGATTTATTTTCTGCTACGACTTTGTTTTAAATTACTAAAATAAATCCATATAGGATAAAACCATGCATATAGCCTGTTTCTTGCATGCATCTAGATTCTGGGAAGTGTTCATGACCAGAATGCTTAACAAAATGATTTAACATGAATTTTCATTAACTCTGTTGTTAATAACTTAAATAGTTAACTTAAACAAAAATCAATAAAGGAAATACTTCATACGAAAGTAAATGAGAGCAGCAGAACCTCGCCGCTTCGATTAATGAATTTCACTCTTCTTAATACAATGTAAATGATTGTCTTATTAAGTAATTAAATTCATGATTGCATCATATTATTGCATCTAACATGCATTATTTCCTTGTCATAACGTATAGCTCATGAGGTGATCCAGGAGCAGCTGGAGGATCAGGATGTTGAGCAGTTCAGGAGGAGATATGTGCTGACTTTAGCTAGTAGCTAATACTTGAGCCAGGCAAGCCCCGGTGCATGCCTTCCTGTTTAGGCTTTTTCTTTATCACTTGATTGGGCCTAGTAATTGATTGTGCATTAGGTTTATTAGGAGTTGAGGTAAAACCATAGAACTGCATTAGGACCCCTTCCAGATTTACATTGTGTCCTATTTTTTGTAGTAGTTGGTTTTAGACTATCGTTAGAATCTGCTATGTTTAGGGTCTAGCGGACGGTAGAAGACGAGTGGTAGATCCCACTCGCATGATAGGAATCACCTTGGATTGTACTAGAAGAATTTTAGGTTCGTTGCAGACCGGACGGGGATGTTTGATAGGATGGTTGGAGAAGGCTGGGTCTTCATAGTGGTAGTCCCGTCTGTGTCGATTAAGGACCGTCCGTTGTTGGCCCTGTTGAGCAAGTTCGAACGTACTGATCACATGCTAGTGTTTTATGGGCCTAGTAAACCTAGTAGCTTAGCGATCGTGGGGACGACATCACCGCCTGCTGCTACGGGGGGATGAGGGAAGCCACCCACGAACGACGGCTGGGCCGGGTGTTTTGTGGGCCCAAGACTTCCGCCGAGAGCGGCAGATTGAGTCGGTTTTGCGGGGGCTTTGTAAAAGGTTGACATATGTGGACTTTATGCTGCATATGTCGTGTGGTCAGGTTTTCTCCTGCAGGATGTACATCGATGCCGCCGGTCTCGGTCATGAACAACCTTGTTCACTGCGCCACATCGTAGTGTGCAGTGATTGATGATATGATGATGCTAGTTCATTACTGTTATATTTATTATCTCATTACTGTTATGCTGCTTATCTGATGTATTGTTACTCTATACTGTTTTAGAGATAAGTGCACTGTTTATTTGATTAAGTACTTAATCTGAAATAAAACTTGAAAGTAAGGACCAAGTAATTAGTGCGGTTTTATGCTATCGAGTCAGCCTACCCCTTGTAGCCTTTGCATATTAGGAGTCGGCTGTAGTTAGCCACGTTGACGGGTAAGTCTTGCTGAGTATTAGTTGCTCAGGGTTTGGCTTTTTATGTTTTTGTGCAGGTTTGTTTTTGCTTCCGCTGATCTTTGGTGGAGCTTTCAGCAGGTCCACATCGCAGGGATTCGATGTGCGGCCTTTGTATCGTCGAGAGTAGTAGTTATTTATCTATTTTCAGACTTCCGCTGTGGACTCTCGTGTTTTAAATCACTTGTACTTGATGTAATAACTTAAAGATGTAAAATTTGTGCTTTTTATGTGATGTACTGTTGTGTCTGTTCATCAGCACTTCCGACTCGATCCTGTGAAAAACGAAAACGCTTCATAATTAGAACTCGAATATATCACCAGCAAAACGAAAAATTGTTGATGGATCTCGTGGTGAAATTTAAACCGCACAATGTGAGTTGAGCACTTCTAAGGTGACAAACTCTCCGGAATTAAGCACTTCGGGAAAGACCTCTTTAGAAAAGGTCTTGGAACCTCTGTGAAACTTGTATTAATGACAGATATAGCATGGTCGCATCTGCCTTGGACGAGTTGGGCTCGATTGCAGGGCGCCCCTGTTTCTGCCCTGAAATGTTGCTCCTCTAGGCCGGCACTTTTGACCTGCGGAGCGTAGTACATTCATTGGCAGCTCCAGTATCCTGGGGCGCACTAGTGTCCGCCGCGGCTGCCTCGCCGGATTCTTGCTGCCTTCTACGGCGCTGCGTTGCGGCTCCTAACCCGCCTGCGTGTCGTGCGCCTGGCGCGAACCTTCCGCCACAGCCCACTGGCACGATCGGTGCGGCACTCAAAAGAAAAGAAAAAAGCACAACGCCACATGATACGAAGATTATTTTGCTTCCAGTCTTCTCAGTTCCCTTCCCAATTGAACTTTGCAAGTCAGCAAAATTGCAGAGCCGATGAGCTTGGATGATGTTCCAGATCACCGTGTGCAGAATTAAATGGGAAACTAGCAACAATTGAGCACAAACCCTTCGGTGACTGGGAGGATGCTCGGTCTCCGTTCCGTAATCTGCTCTTTCCCAGGTTCTGACGTGCTCTAAAGACTTGGGCATGATCAAATACGCGCTAGATATATGAAACTAAAACCTGAAAACGAAGGGCTGGCCGCGGACCAGACTACAGGAGCTGCTCGTTTCTAATTTCTTTCTTCCGGTCGTCCTGCCGGCGCCAACTCCCTTATTGTTGTCGCCGGAAGAGAGAGCGACAACAACTGCAGTTCAATAGAGGCCACTGGCAAGAGAGCGAGAGTCGCCCGCAAGGCCGTCGACGCGAACTCCCCTCGACCCGCCCACCTAATCACCTCTCTACTGTAGGAGCAAGGGAAAGACGGTTCGTTCTCCGTATGTAGCAGGAATCGATATGGCCGTCTTTTGCCATATAATTGATACAATGTGGCAGGACTGCAAACCACGGCAGAGAATGATCTAGTATGACCACTATCTCAGTTCGTGATGTCGATTATATCGTGTGGTATTATACTGTCCACTCGTTTTTCTAGTGCCGCAGTGGACCATGAGATTTGCCATCGAGCGAAGTCGGACAGAATGTGCAGGACGTACCTATATATGCCAGCACCAGCGTTAGCTCATCACTCCAGATCCGGGTGACGTTGCACTTGCAACGTAAGAGAGCTACAAGGCTGTGACGTCAATGCATGCGGTGTAGATCCTCGACACGACCTGGTGGGGCCACAAGGCGTCCCAGATGGTCCATATGCCCAGGCATCGCGACGACGTCGTGCGTAGAGGTCCAAAATTTGAAGCTGGAGATCGTGCAAGGTGCAAACCAAGGATGTGATGGTGCTCTAGCAAGGTTTACCAGAATACCGGTCAAAATATCCAGAAAACCGGACCAAATTTGGGAGAACCGGTTCAAATAGGAAAAATGAAAAAAAGCGCAAAAAAGTTGAATCCAAAAATATATATAAACACTAGATGCAATTTGGAGCGCACTAGTGCAACAAAACATGAAAATTTGATCCTTTGCTTGGTCAAAAAAATCGAGGAAGGTTGCCGGTTCAAAAAAGAGAAAAAAGGGATTTTTTTCTTCCCTTTTTCAACCCAAAAAGCTTGCGTGATTTTTTTTTGACCCATCAAAAGATCGAATTTTTGCGTTGTTTTTCCACCATTGTGCTGCAAATTTCCTCTAGTTTGTTTTACATATTTTGTTTCAATGTTTATCAAATTTTCAAAAAAAAATAAATTTAAAACAAAAACTAGCGAACCGGGTAAGCCAGACCAGACCGTTTTTTTCCCTCTTTCTGGAAAACTGTTTGGTTTACCGTGGTAAGGAAAACCTTGTGGACTAATGACATAAATATCACCCTTAATCATCCGTACAATAAATCCTTGAAATATTATTTAAAATAGTGATTCAGAATATTTCAAAATAATTAAACAAAATACAAGAATATAAGTGATAAAGACTAATAGATGTACTCCTATTAGCTTTGTACTCCCTCCGTCCCACAATGTAAGCAAAAGTAGTCAAGTGAGAAAGAGTCAGATATACCCCTCATTTTACCTCAACTCATCAACTCTCCACTACACACCCGTCTGATTTTGTCTTATATCCCTAGGAATCCTGACATTGTGGACAAATTTTAAATGCTTCAAATATTTATAAATAGGATGGAGGGAGTAGTACGTACTGCCGAGAATAATGAGATGCCCGTTATCTAATGTTGTTTTTTTAACGGACATACACATTGTGTCTATTTATTAATAAACAAGGAGTTATACAGGTGTAAACCAAGGGAGAAAAAACAACAACAACAAAAACAACAAAAAGCCAACTATTGGAAAGATAGAAAGACTATGCGATTATTACTATGAAAAACTATCTGTATGGTGATGCATGTCATGTGGAACTTTACAAAATCTTTAGTGCCTGTTAATATTATTGATTTATTGTCATGTGAAATTAAGACGACCGGCTCAAGTATGTCATTGTTTTAAATAATATAAGTCTTTGCGACAGCGAAGTCTCACCAAATTTCACATTGCACATCTAACAACCATGGGTGCCAAGCAACAGATGATGAATTGCTCATAATTAGTTGCCAGGCAGGGTATTGTCATATTTTTTTTAGATAATGGCAACTATTTATGAGCAGGGTATTGGCATATGGTCTAGTATATTTGGGCCGACAATATAGGACTCGTCACACGTACGCTGGTTCTCTCAGAGCTCACTCAACGCATGGAAACACGTACAAAGATGACTGAGAGAAGTTGTACATGTCAGGTTATCAGCCAACTGAAACAACCACACAAAGGGTCATCAGCTAGTGACAATTGTATGGTATGAGCCACACCATCATTTTATTACCATTATGTTACACTTTTCTAAAGGAAGAAGCTCTCCGTCATCAGAGCCTCAGCTAGCCCTATTCTACATTAATTTTATTTCAGTATTATGTGTTAAACGGATACTTCTGGGTTATGCATAAATATTTCCAGTTTTATCCCATCTTCTCGATCGTCCAGAACATTTGACTCTTCTATCCACGACACAGAGACAGGAAGCACATGGCTACCTGGCAAGTTCCTGCCTCTACGGGCCAGTGGGGAACGGTTTCGCATCAATTATCAATAAATATTGGGCCATTGACCCACTGTAGTATGCTCGAGTCTTTGAATCCTTGGTCTATAAATACCAACACACACTGCTCTCTACTCTCAAAATTGTCCAGCTAGTTATTCCAAACATCGCAAGGCATGTCATCGCATCATCATTCCCACCATTCACACCACTCACATCACTAAGACTGAAGAAGGCAGTGGGCATCATCATCATTCTCACCACTCCCATCATTCTCACCACTCTCATCATTCTCACTACTCTCACCACTCCCACCACTCCCACCATTCTCATCACTCCTCCAAGAGTGGCAGTGGTAGCGGAGGAGGGGTTAGCGTAAATGTCACTCTCATCAACTCCACCACTCCGGGACTGGAGGAGGTGGTTAAGGCGAAGATGGCAGAGGCAGCGAAGAAGGGGCTAGGCAAGTGACTGCTCACGCGACCATTCACCACCATTGCAGCCATCTTTAGTTTTCCCACCACTGGATTTTCTTCCAACAGATCACCATTTCCACCTTCACAATATTTTCTTCCTACTAGACCACTATGTTTCCCGCATCCTGTATTTCCTTCCAGGCTACTGCCACCACCTCTACCACAGCCACCCCAGTCACCATGCATCTGCCGGAGGTGGTAGCTTTTATATTGGCATGTTGAATGATTGAGACTTGCCATCAAAATAGTTCCTGTGTGTGTCTGTGTTTCTATTCAACATAAATAAGGCCATTATTTCGTGTTTCAAGGATGTTTTGGTGGATGTGTGGCCGGACACATCCAAATATTATCTTTTCGTGACATATGTGTTCTCTTTGTGAGATATGTAAGACATTGGCTGCTTGCAATTACTGAGCAACTATGCCTATATTTACTTTATTATATACACCTAGAAAATAAGGATGTGAGGTTGTGTACACAATACGTCTCTTTGTGACGTACCAAGCCGGCCTTCTTCTGGTGTTCTGTAATTTGCATACGTTTCGTGTCGTGTATTTGAGAAAAAAAAAATCGAGATCTTCCTTATGCGAAGTATCCTGGAACACAATCTTGTCACCGACACGCTCTGGGCGCGACGTGCCGGTGATCACTGCTGGTTCGAGATTCACCGTGTTTCTCTCCTGTGCCGGCCGAGCTTCACCGTCTTCTCACCTCTGCCAACGTCGCGTCTATGTAGTAAGCTAGAAGACCAACAGCAGTGGAACAGAGCCTTTGTGACATGGAGCACGGCACAGCGCGGGCCAAGGTGGCCGGTGACGACGAGATGGGCCAAGGAGATCGCCGATTCCCATCTCGTTGACCAGTTCGCACCCACCCGCAGCCCGCTATGTCACCGAGGCGGACGACGCCTCCTCGCGGCAGCAGAAGGGAGAGAGATAGAGGAGGGGAAGGACGTCGCGAGCCCGGCGGCGGCGGGGCGTGGTGGCAACCAATGATGATGACTCTGATCCAGATGTTCTGGTGCACCGTCGCTCGCCGCGGCATGAAAGAACCTCTATACCTGGCAACGAAACAAAGATGATTTGGATGTGCACAAAAACAAGCACACTCGGATCGCTGTCCCCAACTACAAGCCAAGCAAATGAACGATTAACGGTTGACGAGCAAGCTAGCTCAAGGAAATGGGCGAGATAAAATGGTTCTAACATTGTCTAATCTGAACACCGCCTGAAACAAAGGCAACTAATCTGAACTCATCACGTTGATTTCTAGCCTTTTTGCCACTTCACATGATTTTTGCTTAGTAATCTGATGAAGAAAAATGCATCAGTCAGTGCATTAATCAGAATCAATATATAATCAATGGAAACTGAACCACGTCTGCAGGGTGAAATTTATCGCTGGCATCTGTTCGTGCAGAAGGGGCAACACACGAATCTTAAACCGATGAGAAACCGACGCGGTGACCATGAGCATGATGTGTTGTGTCAGGGTCGCCCCTCTCCATTCTTCACAGCCCGCGCTGTCTGAAGTCCGGTAGCCTCACATTACCACTACGTACCAACCTATGGACTCCGCGTCGTATAATGTTGATGATCTCAATCAGACAGCAAAAAGAATCCTATGAAAAAAAAATGTGATCAAGCTATAAGGAGCTAGGCCTGCTCTCTGATGCTTTGTCATGCACATGTGTTCAGTCCTCTGCAACAGTCACTTAGAAATGAATTACTGTATGGAATAAACAAAGATGACAGCAGGTGTCCAATTCAAAATAATGAAGTGCAGCTAACCATGCCTGCCATGCATGGAACTTAATCTAAAACCTAACTGATTTTCGGACGTGGTGCAGTGCAGATGAAATAGCTCATCATTTCTACTTGGAACAAAACAGTTTCTGAAAATATGTACTTTTTTCAGAACGTGCGGAGCACGTATTTCATTAAGAAGAATAAGAGTTACAAACTATTACAAAAGACCCGAAGGCCTAGCAACATGAAAGGAAACACATAACAGAGAAGCTACTAGCAACACTACGACCTACGCCGACTACAAAGCCTCCTTGACACGCCTCGACGAAAAGAACCATCACACCTTCAAGATTACCCAGGTATGCATGAACTTCATCTGGGCAAGAGCGACCGGTTGATAAGCTTGAAAAAATGCACATTCCAAAGCTCCCGCGACAAGCGACCAGCGACCAAAAGAAGACGAGACATTGAAGCAGTGAGTGATTCCATAGAGGCTGTCAGAAGAGGGACTCGTAGCCCATCGCAGATGGTATGCCGGGCAACGACCAATGCCCTGGCACAACTGAAGCGACCAAAGCAACCTGCAAGCGACCTGCAAGCATAAGCGACCAAAGAAACGTGAAGCCACCAAAGCGACCCCTGCAAGCACAAGTGAAGCGACCAAAGCGACCTGCAAACGCAAAGTGAAGCGACCAAAGCGACATGCAAACGCAAGTGAAGCGACCAAAGCGAGCGAACCCAAAGGAGAGAATACACAACCGACGAACTCACATTGGAGAGTTCCGGCAAAGAAGAAGCCTGCGAGCACGACCTAACACCCGACTCGATAGCGAGCTACACTGACCTACACTACACAACACGGAACGCACGACGCGAGCCACAGCCAGTCGCCGTCACATGGATCAGCCCGCCACCACGCCGATAAGGCTAGAGCTGCACCAAGACGCCAAAGATCAAGCCACCCAAAGCACCATCCCGCGAACGACCTGCAATGCATCACCTCCAACGACCACCGCCGAGCAGAATCATCAGCCACCCACCCACTAACGCTACCAGGAGAAGGGACCGGATCCAAGCAACAGATGGCCGGACTCACGGCCCGGCGACCAGCGACCGGCACGGCGCCTAGGACACGCGCCGACGAGTAGGCCTGAACAGGGGCTGCCGGATCCAAGCGACAGAGGGCCAGATCCACAGCCCGGCGACCAGATCCACCCACGCACGGATCCGGCCAGCAAACGAGACCGAGGGCCTCACGACCAAGAGTGGGAGAGAGGAGAAGGGGGCGGCCCGAATCGAGCACCGGCGACCGGATCCTTGCGGGTGAGGGCCGGATCGAAGCCCCGGCCAGAGAACAGTATCATCTGAAGCCGCTTCTGAAAATTGGTCAAAATTCTATAAACACTGTTCTCTGGTGCGTTGCCATGCACACGTTCAGTCCTTAGCAACAGTTATTTACAGATGAATTACTATATGGGAATGAACAAAGATTACAGCAAGGTGTCCAATTCAAAATTGAATCGAGTGCTCAAGTGCTCAATGATGTGCAGCGAACCATGCCTAGCGTGTATGGAACTTAATCTAAAACCTAACTGATCTAGTATCTATGGTAATTTTTTGCAGAACATTTGGACGAGTTTTAGATGGGTAGAAAAAATCCGAAACTAAATGAAAAACACAACTTGCATGTAAGAGTCACTGGCCGATAAGCTATCTGATACTTTTTCAAATCATGAATATTTCAGAATGATAAATGTCGCATTGTTTTCCCAGTCAAAAGATAATAGTTGACTGGTTTTCAGTTATTTATTGGTTTCTTGCATAACTGAGTTTGCACCGTTTCCATGGTATTCTGCTGAACTTGGCTAATTAGGCCTGTCCTTGATAAATTGGCTTGTAGACAGCATTAACTGCAAGCCCGCTTAAACTTTCTGGTTCATTAAAAATTATTTGTTAGCTCTGGTGTTTGACACATTTGTTACATTTCCATGTATTACCTTTTGTTCATTTTTTAGGGAAAAGCTAAATCATACATGAGTGTACGTGTTTGTGTCACTGTTCCTCACTGAGGGGGTCTTGCCACTGCCCTGCGGGTTACTGCACCTCTGCCCTCCTCCTCGAAAGTCTGTATCATGTAGTTATTGATGCGATGGGCACAACAAAACTCTCTACCAGCTTGCACAGTCGAAAGGGGAAGAGAAATGGTACTTTTTCTTCTTATTTTATTCGTGGAAAGAGAAGCTGTTCTTGGTAAGGAAACGAACAACCCAGAGACAATGCCGTTACCAAAAACTGGAAATGGACAAACCCCTCTCACCTTGTCCACGCGGTCAAAACGTATTCCCCGCTCCACACACACAAACCCTATGTCCCAATCGCCCACAGGCTGAAACCATTTTGCGGCGGCGCCTTCACTCACACTCTCTCTCTCTCTCTCTCTCTCTCTCTCTCTCTCTCTCTCTCTCTCTCTCTCTCTCTCTCTCTCTCTCTCTCTCGTCCCCATCCAGGACTGATCCCGAGAGGAAATCGCGTCGCGAATCCCGAAATCATCCTTTGTTTTTGCGTTCCTCGCGTTCCCGTTCTCCTGTCGACCTAGCTAGGCGCATCTCGTCATCGTTAGGGTTTGATTTTGAGCTGTTTGGGGTTTAGGCCGTCCGTGAACGCCGGCGGCGGGGAGCGGCCGAGCTGCTGCTCTTAGGGTAGGATAGGAATTACTCGCTCAAAATCCTCCGATGGCCCCCAGCAAGACTGTATCCGCAGGTCGTCTCAGGGAGAACTTGCGTCCCCTTGAGCCGCCGTCCAGACCCCTAGCTAGGGATGGACGACGATGCCCACCACGTGCTTGGGCTATTCGACTTCGTCCACCTCCGTTTCCCGTTCCCTGTCTCATTGCACACGGATCTCCTCGCGGAGTTCATCTTCTACTTCAGAAACAATATCAAGCAAAGTGAGGTCCGTGGTGCCATCATTAGGGCTAACAAGCCATCCTTCCGGCAAGGGCTAGGAATCCAACCTAGGAACACGTCCAGGCCCCAACCCAACGTCTCCCTTTTTGCTTTGTCCTCCACTGCTTCGAATTTCATGGATGCCTACAACCTGCCCGTGCACAGAAGGATTAACGTGTTAGGCACTCGAAAAAAACCCAGCCTTGTAGACATAGCAATGACGGATATAGGGGATAATTTGGCCTTCAAAGTGGATTGGACCAAGCTGATCTTGGATGTTGCCAAGAAGGAGGTTCTTTATCTTATGGTCGAACAAAAGAACGACACCATGAGCTGGGACTGCTTTTATGCGGCATACTGGCTTAGGCTCTTGTGGGTGCAAAAGAAGGAACTCTTTCCGCGTGATGTTGTCCTGCAGGCATCTGGCCGATGTGCCACTGGCGCCATCATATCTATGGAATGCGGCATGGCACCACCAGAAGCCAAGCAGCCTCGCGAGTCTTTAGGACATCTGAGGTAAGCTTATAGTATATAATTTTTCAGATTGCTCGTCATCTGTTGTATGAGATTTCGCATATCACTTGGTCAAGTTTTAGTAGTTGGGTTGTAATTGTTCCTCATATATATCTTTATACGGTACACTAAATTTTGCAATAGATAATACTATATGTTTCATTAGTAATTTTCACGTGTTGTACTAGCTAGTTTTGCATGTTGCGATAGTTACTTTGTACGGGCTAATTCTTTTCGTATACTTCTATCTTGTGTTGCAGTAGGTACACATAAGTTAACTGAGAGAGAGAAAGTCACATAACCTTCATGTGTGCCTTTAATTTCTACAGCTATTTTTTTTCATTGCTCCAGCATTAGTGATGGGGGGACAGGTAATATGGACTCACAACAAGAATAGGATGGGGAGAACGGTGATTCCCTGAGGTTGTCCACTGGTGATGCTGCCCATGTTTTGGAGGAATTGAGGTATTGGTCCTGTTCATTGAAGTTACCAATTCATTTTTTAGCACAACCCATATGAATACTACTCTCTGAAGCTACAATACTTTTTTTTTTGCTATACTGCATTAGGCCTGGTTCATTTTTCTTTGGAGCCCAGCACATGTAGCAACTTGCTTTTGCATTAGGCCCTGCTTGTACCCTTGTTGTGTTCACGCTTTGTACTCACCGTTCAAATTTAGCTATAGATGAGTTCAGATAAAGAAGTTATCGAGTAGGACCTTTTCCATGATATTGGTTATGAGGAGCATGGTTATGAATTTGATGAATGTTTAACAAAATATGAAACGTGTAATAGTTCATCAACACTTTGCTAAAATGGGAGCTACCTTCCATGTTATTCAAAAATCAATCTCATGTTTTACTCCACTTATCTAACCCATTCTGCAATTTTTTGTTATTAATTTTCTACCTTTTTCTTCCCATAAGAAAGTAATTGCTCTTCACCTCTTTTTTATGACGGTTTTCCCTCTTCTTTTTATGCAATCATTGCCATTATTGTTAGTTGAACCATTATATGCCCGTCAGGTACACCTTCATTCTTACTTTATCCATTCTTAATTTCATATGTTTGCAATGATCAGGAAAATATCGACTGCGAGCCCGCATGCAGACATTGCAGGAGAAGGTATGGACTGTAGCCTTCAGCCCACAGGCTGGCAGAGTGCTGCTAGTATATATATTCGAATTTGGAATGGGAAGGACACCGTCTATTTTCTCAGGAAATACTACTAAAAGAGGCACTTGCTTTGTTGCTTCATTAATTAGGTCATCAAATTATTTTCAAAACAATGGGTTTGCAATAGGATCAGCTGGTTTCTGAATACAAATATTCAAACTATAAAATGTTGCTGCCCTCATTATTAAATCAATAAGAGCTCCCTGATTGGTTTAAATGACTGACTGTTTTGCTCCACGCAAAAAGGAAGAGTACTCTATATTTCGTAGAGTGATAGTCATGAGTTAGGAGACGAGGAGAGGTACAATAGTTCTCAATATTTCCGTCAAGTGTACCGAATTCATATAAGTAGTCCTAGTTATTATGTTATTATGCTTTTCCAAATTGCATTCTTATTTTGTAATTTGTTTTTTACAGCTGCTGAAAGCCCTGGAGTGTCGCTGTCACCCACCAGCATCAGCATAGCACAGACGGTCTGTTCCTCTTCTATACTGGTCTTTACTTAAGTTGTACATCTTCGTAACAATTAATTTTTATCAGTCCACTAGTTATGCTATGAGCCCTACATCACCGAAAATGCTCTAAGCACTTGAGAAGTTTAGTTTGATGTCACAAAAAATACTCTAAGCATCAATTTATTTTTAGAAAAACAAAAGTAGTTTCTGGCTTCTGCGTGTCCACACATAGCCTTGTTCTTATTACAACTTTTGGCTGAGTTCAAGCAAACGAAAAACATTGAGAGAAAAATTATATCTTTATTCAGAATGCAATTTCTCCTCTATTTTGTAGATGCTTGCATTTTCAAATTCCAAACATGCTCAAGCGGAGGAAGCAGAGACTGACTTTCTTAGTCTAAATAATGACAATATTGTTGCTACTAGAAACCGTAAGTACTTTAGACGTCGATTTAATATTGCATTAGTGAAACTTTGGATAACTACAATTCTAACATTATCAGCAAAACGGAAGATCATTGATGGATCTTGTGGTGAAATTATGTCAAAGAAGAACAAGGTGACAAAACCGAGGGCTTCAGGGACATCATCTTCATTGGAGCATACTGAAATGCAGGTAATTCTCTAACACGTTTCAGATTTAATCTGATAATTAGAGACATTCCTTTAAGTAGACATATTGTTGGTCATGGTAGAGAAAGACTTACTCGTACAAAAGATCATTGAAATATCTTTAAGTAGACATATTGTTGGTAATGGTAGAGAAAGGCACACGCAACACACAATGTAGAGCTGTTTGCGCTAGTGCATCTTGATTTTTGGTTCATGACATTGATTTTCCTGTGATTAACACAAGTTCACAATTCATATGTGCAGAATGATATGGAGAAGCAAGCACCGTCTAAGTCACGTGTGGATGAAATGGTCATTGGTCTGAAGACATATATATAGAACGTGTAAGTTTTACTTGAGGTTACTAGTCATGAGGCTGATCAATGACAGTTTCCATTTCTTTTCTGCATCGATTTCATTGCTTAAAGATCTATGTTGACCTGTCATCCTCTATTCTCTGTGTTGTTTTTCCTCTTTTACAACAATAGGCTTGGAGGGGTGGGACGCCACCAAGAGCAGTGCACACATGTCAAGAATAAAACAGACTGTTGAGAAGACTGTGGCGCAGTATATGGACAATGCAGCCACGTCTTTTGACTCAAATAATCTTCCACCAGTTCCAAAGAAGCTTGATCGGACCCCTGGTGCTCTGTTGCAACTGCCTGAATCTGCGTGCTCCAGAACAAAATATGCTTTCCTGCAAATTGTTGCAAATTTGAAGAATCTTCAAACGCTGGCCAATGCAGAAGAGTTTAACCGGCATGTTTTCCTTGAGAAAGTAACGATGTTGTTAGATGGATGGGAGACCTTTTTCTCTTCCCATTTTACAGAAGGTATAAAGCAGATGGTAACGAAACTGAAAGTTCTGAAGAAAGAACTCGATAACTCTGGCCAGTATCTCCAACACACCATGGAGGATCTATCTGAGAGGACCAAACGAGTTGGGGAGATTCTAGAGGAAGCTGTGCTTGTACGCAAGCAGATCACCAGTTCAGTTACTGACGTTGAGCACATGAAGCTTGATGGAGACAAAAGCCAGGAATCAATCAATACGCTCAAAACTTCACATACAAAGAATATCCAAGAACTGGAAGAAAAGATTAAAGAGCTGGAGGGAAAGCTTACAGAGGAGAGGACAAGCCTCGGACTTCTGGAATCATTAGAGGCGAAGAATGCTGATTTCTTCGCGAAGGTGGCGGCCGTTAGTGAAGCTATTACCGAGTCTTCTTCTAGCTTTGAGGATGTAGTGGCCAAGGGGGAAGCTCTGCGCAATGAGTTAGCAAAGCGTCGTCAGCTAATGGAAGAAGACCGAGGCCTGCCAGCCCCACTACAAGCAATGCGCTCCCTCATCGCGGCTTATCCCATCAACGAATAAATTTGCCTTATGATCGAGTATGTAACCCTGGGAGGCCAGTTGACATGTCCCTGCATTTTATTTACTTTAGTTACTCTATCTTTTGCTTCAGATGAACTATGTTACTTATTACTAAGGTACTTACGATTGTGCGACTTGCACTTCTAGTTCTACTATGCTCGTGTGATCTGGAAGGCTGTTTAAAATATGCAAAATAGACTTGAATTAAGTTGCGGAGTTTAGAAAATTATCCACAGATTTATATCAGTTATTAATATCGATCAAACTGGACTTAACTGATTTCTCCGCTGTTGTAATTTCCTTAGCTAGTTAGCCTATATATTTCCAGCTGGGACGAATTCTGTTGCTTATATTTCTCATTGCATGATTTTGTTTATGTTGAGTTCTTGCCTGATTGCATACGCGGTTGCAATTTTCATTCAATTTTTTCCCAGCTACGTACCTTCTGATCAATTTGAAACTGCAGGAGTACCACATGTAATCAAATCACTTTATCGATCGAGATTACAACTCTATAGATAGGTTTCAAAAGATCTAGTTGTTAAACAACATGCAATAGCTGCATCTGGATTCCTCACTGTCTACATCCTAAGCTTGTATAAAAAATTCAGATGCTATCCATGTTTGCTGAGATAGGCAGGTTGCATGTGTGACTACTTCACCTCTATTGAATATTTAATTAAAGAAGTACATATATACTTGCATGTGTGACGACAATTGGCTGGAAGTGACAAATTTCCTTCGAGTTGCTGCTTCAACGGGAGACCAGTCAACAACCCGCTTCATTCTCTCTTTTCTCCCCTCATCACTCCAACTTAAATCTTTATGAGAGCAAGGCTAATGGTTCAGCCGGCTGCAAAGTACACATCTCCTCACAAAATTAATAGATCTCCATACTCCTATCTCTATTAATTGATGTTGTGAGGAGATGGTGAGAGGACACTATAAGATACTACAAGATATCTTAGTAACAAGGCGAGACGGTGAGAGGACCCTATAAGATATATATATATATATATATAAAATATTTACCAACAGTTTTCTTAAGATATAGCATACAACAGTCTTCCCTTGCATAGAAAGTTGTAAAGCAGAGGAATGGATGTGGATAATAGATGTCCGATGTGTTACAGGCTTGATGATGGCGGACACCTGTTTTTTAAATGTAAATTGTCACGTTCAGTATGGAGGGAGCTTCTGATTAAGGATAAAAGAGAGATATTGGCTGACCAAATATTAGCAATGGAAGTGTTGTGGCGTATCTGGCAGTGGGATCATGAAACTCAAATAAAGTGATCACTACTTTATGGGTGTTGTGGTCATCAAGGAATGATGTGAATGTGGGAGAAGGAATGAGGAGTTGAGGACGCCTCATGGCACCCGGCAAATTGCCGGTTTCCCATAGTGGTTGCTGTCATACGTCAGTATATTGAATTTTTTTTAATATTACAAGCTCTCTAGTACAACTGACGCCCTTGCAAAGAAGTGGCTCCGACCAGCTCACGATCACCTCAAGATTAATATTGATGGCTCTTTCCAAGAATTTTAGTAGTCTGGTGGTTGGGGATTTATTTTGCGATGACAATGGGAATAAGATAGGGTCGGGGGCAGCAAAATTGATCACTATAATGACGCCTTGCAAGCTGAGGGTACGGCTGCTGTTCAAGGGCAGATGTTCGCTATGGACATGGTATAACAAATGTAGAGCTGGAAACGGATGCTTCAAGTTTAAGAATGGCACTCACTTCATCTGCGATGGATCTTTCAACAAATGGAGTTATGTTTAAGGATATCAAATTCATGATGTATTCAGAGTTTAATGCAGTAGCAGATGCTTTAGCAAAGCTAGATGCTAACTTGGGGCCAGGTGCGATTCAGCTCTGGCTTGACTGTATTCCTGTTGCTGTAACTCATCTCGTGGCCAACGATCAGGCGTTGGCCTCCAGTTAATGGAAGTTTTTCCATCTAAAAAACCCCTCCGATTCAGCAATTCCACTGACGGTCGTCTCATCTCCCAATTCGACTGCACGGCTGGTCGCTCAATTCAAAGGAATAAGATATTTTATTAATTACCTTCTTTTTTTTTCCATAAAAGAAAGTAGCTCGTTTTGGCATTGCCCATAGTTTCCAGTAACTCTTTTGCTGCTTTCTAGTATTAATAAAAATTACCACTGTAAAGAAACTACTTATTTTGTTGTACCATTTCTAAAAAATGAAGCAGCTGTTTCCCTTTTTTTCTGAAACACACAAAGAGCTGAATGTAAATAGTGTTAAGGTAGGAAATAATGTAAAGTACATTCCACTCATAAGCCTAGGATTCTTGCTCACAAACTAAGAAAACGATCACCAAGGAAACCCGCTGAACTAAAAACGATTCGCTGCTGCTAGCTTACCCAAAAAACTTTGGCCCCAGCGTGACGTCAAAGCCCTGCTTTGGCTTGGCTCAAAAGTCAAAACTGGTTGGATGACTAGAGGTGCTCCATTAAATGCACATTCATTTTGTTGCCCCAGATCAACAAAGCACAAATGCTATGTTTGACGACCTTTCTATAGCTGTTTCTTTCTTCCTTCTTTTTCTCATTTTACGGTGTTCTTGTTTTCTGTTCAGTTCACTTTATTGTAGCCATTCTTGATTGAACACTAAGTAATTTTGGTACTTCTTGATTCTGTTTCGCTGCAAAAATAACTGCGAACACTGTAGCAGTTGCAGAAACACTGTAGCTGCTGCAGAAGAAATAACTGTGAATACTGTAGCTGCTGCAAAGCAGCCGCTGCAAAGCAGCGAGACGAACACGCTGAAACAGGCAGTGCAGGAGAAGGTATGAGCATAAATGGCCACATAATTTTGTTATCTCTTCTTTATTATCTTTAATGTTATCAGCAAAGTGAAAATTTTATCGAGGGATCATGGATATGATTGGCTGCCTGCACCGGCCCACGGCCAGGTCAAGCGGATGCACGGAGGCCATGTTTAGTTGCCTGAACTGGGCCCATAACCAGGGCACGACCGATGCAACCAGCCCTCGGAGGCTTGGCTCGAGTGGAACGTGGGAGCCGATGTTTGCTCCTCGACCTGGCCGCGCGCGTGCACCCCCAGGCCCACTCAGTTAGAGCAGCAGATGTGGGGTATAAAAATGCGGCCGCCCTGGGAGCAAGCTAGGGTTAACACTTCACTCCTCATTTGCGCCGCACCTCACCACTCTCTCCTCCCTCTTCTGCTCACTCGCCTCCTCGCCGACGAGTTTCAAGAGGTTGTGCTCCTCTCTGGCTACGGTAGATCTACGGCTCAGGCTGTTGTGGGCACCAATCACGCCCCATGTGGTGAAGTTATCACAAAGAAACGTTGGCTTTCTAAGGTAATAATTTCTATAGGGAATTAGATATCATTAAAGCAATGCTATTCATTTTGCTTATTTTTATGTGTATGCTATTCCTTTTACTAGTGCAAGATATGCCTTTTAGCAAATAAATTGGAAATGGTAGAGACAGACAAATGCAACAAGTCATGTAGTATATGAGAGCTGCTATAGAGTAGACTAGATCATCCGACTCCTTACCGACCCGACCGAGCCAGCGAAACGGCGTCAACAGGAGTACTCTATACGCGCCGTGCGTTGCGGTACGAAGGCCGAGGTGGCCAAGCCCACTTAAAGAAAGCCCAAGCTGCTACTCGTACGCTGCTTTTGCCAAGCCGAAACTCTGTAGCAACACCCTTTTATATTACTGCACTTGAGGTTCGCACAGCAAAAACTCTCACGCATGTCAACCTACACTGATCTCTCTGCTAGAAATACTAGCAATGCTAGCAACCATGAATCATGAGCATGTAACACGGTTACCGCTTCTGTGATAGTGCCCATGTTCGTACAATTTAGCTATTTGGGATGGACATGAGATTTAAATGACATGTGTAGAGACAAGCAAGCGACCGTTGTTTTTATCAGACTTGGAAGGAACTTGTGTGGCGGCTGATCTCTGATCTCTCTTCTGCGTGGCGGCTGCAACGTAAATGTGATTGCAATTGATCTCTTGAGTTTAGAAGATAAAAACAAGCAAAACTTCAGTCAGATCGTGCGCGGCCGGCGAAAAGTAAACTGAGATTGAGTTATACGTCGGTTCAGGAGAGTTGGGCTTAATTTGGGCTAATAAGTTGGTTTCTGCCGGCCCGGCGTATTCCACCGTATTGTCGATGTCACGATCGCAGCGGCACCGTTTGGTCGTACCAAAGTCAGTCTTCCCGGTCGGCTCTGAAGCATTTTTGGTAGAGCTATTTGCCTGTGATGTATTTTGATTTTTACCCCATGCAGTCGTTTATAAGACAAGCCTGTGCATATTTTAGTATAGAATTCATTTGTGCAGAAGGATTTGACAATGCACTATGTACACCACTTATTGATTAAGCGGCCCTTCATTTGAGGACATCTAGAACATTGCGGTGCATCAGTAGTTATGAGGCTGACTAGAATGATGATTTTGTCTCGTTTCTGAATCTTTTTCCCTTTCTTAGCAGATTTGTCTTGACCGTCTTGTTTCCTCTCTTCCCATGTGTTGTTTTTTCCGCTTAGGCTTGGAGGGGTGGGACGCCACCAAGAGCAGTGCACACATGTCAAGAATGAAACAGACTGTTGAGAAGACTGTGCAGCAGTATATGGACAATGCAGCCACATCTTTTGACTCAAATACTCTTCCACCAGATCCAAAGAAGCTTGATCGGACCCCTGCTGCTCTGCTGCAACTGCCTGAATCTGCCTGCTCCAGAACAAAATATGCTTTCCTGAAAATTGTTGCCGATTTGAAGAATCTTCAGACACTGGCCAATGCAGAAGAGTTTAACCAGCATGTTTTCCTTGAGGAAGTAACGCTGTCGTTAGATGGGTGGGAGAATTTTTTTCTTCTCACTTTACAGAAGGTATAAAGCAGATGGTAACAAAACTGAAAGTTCTGAAGAAAGAACTAGATAACTCTGGCCAGCAGCTCCACCTCACCATGGAGGATCTATCTGAGAGGACCAAACGAGTTGGCGACATGCTAGAGGAAGTTGTGCTTGTACACAAGCAGATCTCCATTTCAGTTACTGACGTTGAGCAGATGAAGCCTGATGGAGACAAAAGCCGGGAATCAATCAACGTGCACAAAACTTCACATACAAAGAATATCCAAGAACTGGAAGAGAAGATTAAAGAGCTCAAGGGAAAGCTTGCAGATGAGAGGACAAGCCTCAGACTTCTGGAGTCATTAGAGGCAAATAATGCTGATTTCTTCACGAAGGCGACGGCCGTTAGTGAAGCCATTTTAGAGTCTTCTTCCAGCTTCGAGGATGTAGTGGCCAAGGGGGAAGCTCTGCTCAATGAGATAGCAAAGCGTCGTCAGCAAATGGAAGAAGAACGAGGCCTGCCATCCCCACTACAAGCAATGCGCTCCCTCATCGCGTCTTATCCCATCATCGAATAAATTTGCCTAAGGAGTATGTAACCCTGCGAGGCCAGTAGGCATGTCTGCATTTTATTTACTTTAGTCTATCTTTTGCTTCAGATGAACTATGTTACTACTTACTATTGTGGGACTTGGTACTACTACTCTGGCCGTGTGATCGGAAGGCTGTTTAAAATATGCATCTTTGCCTTGTTCAAGTTGTGGAGTTTAAAAAATGATCCACAGATGTTTATCTCTAATGGTATACGAGTAGCTTATTTCTGCAGCACACCTTCTCCGTATAATTGTCACTGGAACCGCACTTACAATCTAGAGATCTGTTGAGTTGAAATCCAAACAGAGTTCCTTCTCTCATGTACTGTAATTTACGTTTCGTGCCGTGTGTTTGAGAAAAATTTCGAGATCTTTGTTATGCTAAGTCTCCTGGAACACAATCTTGTCACCGACACGCTCTGGGCACGACGTTCCTGTGATCACTGCCGGTTCGAGATTCACCGTGTTTCTCTCGTCTGCCGGCCGAGCTTCACCGTCTTCTCACCTCTGCCAATGTCGCGACTATGTAGTAAGCTAGAAGATCAACAAACAGTGGAATAAATTCAGAGTCATTCTGAATTTTATTGAGCGATCACCCGTTGAATATTGAAATAGCAAAGCGCCGTCAACTATTTGATGAAATTGTTGGTCTGCCAACGCCTCTACCTGCCTTGTGCTTTCTCATCGCATCTTATCCCGTTGGACGGCCTCTTCTCGCAGTAGTATATTAGAGCATGCTATCCTGAGGTTACACTGGACATGAGGATTCCAACTCCTTCTTTCACTGTTTTTTTTTTTTTGATACTGTGTGTGTTAAAATATGGTTGCAGTTTTGCGTTAGCTACTTGCTTCTGTTATTTTTTTCTGTCGCTATATTTTGAACATTGCAAGAGTGCAGCGCATACTTTTGCGTCGCGTTGATGCGTGTAATTAGACATTTTCACAATAAAAAAAATAAATTCGACATTTTCATTGCTTTTACAATATTTAAACTTAAGAAACTTGATAGGATCTCATCGCAAAAATGAAAAACAAAATTTGATAGGCTCATGCCACTCGTAGCCACTGCAAAGGCCGGCACTCGGGCCATGCCTGGGTGACCACCACGGCACAGTGGGCTGGCGCTCACTGGCCCGATAAAAGCAGGCAGGCTCTGGCCCTATCTACGATTGTGAGATACTGCTTTATCGAGGTAATGGGCCATCACGAGTACCAGGAAGAGGCCAAATTACCCTGGCTCGTAGACGACTAACTAGGCCGGCCCATTAGTTTCAGCAGCAACCCCTTCCGCTCAAGGGCCCAATCCAATACCACTACTTCTTTACCCGTTCTGACCTCAGCACATGGATAACAGAAGCTGTCCGATTCGCATCCGACGATCACAACAGCAAGGGCAGACCCGTCATCCCGCGTCACCAAACCCTAACCCGCCTTCATCCCCCAGCGCCGCCTCCACTTATAAACTCTTCGTCTTCACAAACCCTAGTCCCATCCGGCGGCGGCGCAGCAGACACACCCCACCCAAACCACACCGGCGTCGGCGAGAGGAGAGGAGAGCATCAGCGATGGTGAAGTTCCTGAAGCCCGGGAAGGCTGTGATCCTGCTGCAGGGCCGGTTCGCCGGGCGGAAGGCGGTGATCGTGCGCGTGTTCGAGGAGGGCACCCGCGACCGCCCCTACGGCCACTGCCTCGTCGCCGGCCTCGCCAAGTACCCCAAGAAGGTGATCCGCAAGGACTCGGCCAAGAAGACGGCCAAGAAGTCGCGCGTCAAGTGCTTCATCAAGCTCGTCAACTTCACCCACCTCATGCCCACCCGGTACACCCTCGACGTCGACCTCAAAGACGTCGCCGCCGGCCCGGACGCGCTCGCCACCAAGGACAAGAAGGTCACCGCCTGCAAGGCCGCCAAGGCGCGCCTCGAGGAGAGGTTCAAGACCGGCAAGAACAGGTGGTTCTTCACCAAGCTACGCTTCTGAGTTTCCTGCTGCTTCGGCTGCGGAGGCCAGACGGTCATTTCTTTTATGTTTATTTCCGAAGTAGCAGTTGTTGGGATTGTGATGTATCCAAGTACCTCAATTCTAGTATGGATCTGTTGATGAAGCTTGCTATCGAGACACATCTTAAGAATTTTGCGTTGCTTAGAACTGTTGTTTTTGTCTAGTTGTTTGGAGTTTAAATCTGGTCATACTATTACTGCTAATATTCAGCGTGAGGAATGTGAGCTGGAGTTGTGGTTGCAATATCGGCTTGATTTGTAGTATTGCTTTGTTGGGACTTGGGAGCATGTACTACTATCTTGTAGAATTTTTTGCCTATCTAATTGCCTGAGGAATGTGAACAAAACTGGCTATCTAATTTTAGAATTTGAATGCAACAATGTTGTTTTGCTGATAGATGTGTTGTGTTCACTAGATTAGAGTACACTGGTGAAGCTGAATGACATGTTTAAACATTTAGGTCTGTTGGAAGTTCTGTGCACATTGAGACACTTGGATTGTTGGAGTTCTGTGCACATTTAGATCTGTTATACTTATGATAATTTTCAACTCCTTCATGTTTTTCAGTTGTCACAAGTGCTCATTAAGTTTGCCAAATCTGAAATTTTGCATTAGCTGGCTATGTCTCAAAGCTACCAGAATTTCTTTCAGTTCAGAGTTCAAAGTGTGTTCTCTAGTCACTGTGTGAACTTGACTCTAGTGCTTGGCAAATGTCTGAGGTGTGTGATTTTTGTTTGATTTAGCGCTCAGGGCTTGGCATGAATGTGATACGAGATGGCTAGTTAACTAGATTGATGATGCGGCTAGTTAACTAGATCTGTTTGTATGATCACTTTGTTGGAATCTGGTAGTTTATTTGCAACCGAACTCGCTAGATAAGCTCTGTTTTGGTTTGGCTTTCCATGTGAGAAGTTTAATCGTTCACTTAATTTGGACCTACGGTGCAATCACAGAAGATGAATGCCGTCTTGAATGTTATGAAAATGTTCACAGTTATCACTGAGTTTCTTTTGTAATGAATGTTCTGAAAATGTTCACAGTTATCACTGAGTTTCTTTTGTAATTTGGTTTGACTTCGTAGGGGAATTTCGATTGCTGCTTCATTATGATCTTTGTTTCTGCTTTATTGCTTCTGGCTGTGGTAATTGGATCAAGTCCGTGGCATATGGTGCCTCATGTATCGATATGAATGATGCGGCTTTATTGAAAGATTTGCAAAGATGATGTCTCATTATTGCTGGTTTGTGATACGTCTTGTATCAGTGGTACTTCACATACTTTAACGAATTGTTGTGGCCGCGACTTTAGACACCAGATGCATTTTTAGGGGCTAGAAACCATTTTTCTTCTAGGCCATGCATCACAGATTGGTTGGTGGATTGGTGCTAGCATTTTCAACATCATTCTGCCTATTAATCCAAAAAATAAAATACGGATTTTGAAATAAATCACCTGTTCAGAGTCATACTACCCAGCATGTTACAATCTGTGTTAACTGGACGTCAAGTGATTAGGATCATAGGGTGGTTGCCTGCGACGGACAAAATGCAAATACAACGCATCAATAAGCGCAAAGCCTGTATTTCATCAGCATACATTCTGCTACTTCTACCTCAAAAGGCTTTGACGACCACTAAATTCAATGATTTCAATCAGGAAAGGAGTTGAAAAAACCATGGAACATAACAATGAACAACTATGAACATTTTCTGCTTTACCAATTGAACAGACACAATCTTACGCTTTCATGCAAAAAAAAAAAAAAAAAGATAAACTGCGAATATGGCGATCCCAAAAACTAGATAATTATAAAAAAAATGTATATAATGTTGTGAAGTTTAGACCAAAATAAACTTTAGGCTACGATGGGCTGCTCAGCTGGATTTGATGGAGGCGGCCCATGCACAGTTGCTCTGTTTCGGTCCAACCATCAAGATGAGCACAACTAAAGTTCTGAAGAAATGAGAAAAAGTTTAACGAGATTTTGAGTGTAAAAAAGGTAATTTCTTTTAGTAACCAGCGAAATGTAATAAAAACTTAGAAATGTTAGGCCAAGATGCGACCTCACCTTTTGGAGGATAGAAATGAGAGTAGGAAGAGCTCTTGTATGTCATTCAAAAATCAGTTTCTGTACATTATTTTTCGCCCAAGTGTGTCTTCTTATGAGCTGTTGAAGAGTCAGTCACACCCATTGTTGCAAGTACAATTGTATTGCAATCAAGTATCAACAAGTTAGTAAACTTTCGCATCTTCGAAAATAAAAGCTCTGAAGCTTGGAAGTTTTAATTCGTTCCAATAGGATCACAAGATGTGTCATGCTAGGCCACCTGAAAATGTGGGTTGATGGTGCTCACATGACCAGAGTCATCTTTCATATCTTTACTGGACCTTGTTACAGCCGCAGATTTGATATAATTTTAATTGATATATTCGTCCTACCATGAGTCATTTTCAGATTTCCATTAGGACAATGTCACATGCCAAGGATCATAGCACGTTTGGTCTGAGGTGGCCAGCACTGTCATTGATTGGCTGTCGAATCAATGTTTCTGCCGCATCACCAGCCGCTTTCAACACAATATGATCTCAAATAGCACATACGGCTTAGCTTTAAAACGATTCTTGTATTCCTGTGTCTGTCTACTCTATTGCTATGGTCTATATATCTGCAAGGACCAAGAACGAAAAAAAAAAGAGACCCTTGTGCGTGTGAGAATGGTAGGCGTTGGGAAACCAAGGGTGCGTTTGGTTACCTGTAGGCCCGGATCCTGCATCATGGGCCAGTACCGAGCCAGCCCATCCAGCATTCGCGGGTGCAGGGGCGGCGTGTTTGGTAGGCTGGACGCATGGATGCTGGGCCGGCTGAGATTTGGTTTGGGTGGACGATTGGATGGTGGGCCATAGCTAACTACCGGCGCGAGACATGGTTTGGTAGCCTGCATGAAGGCCAGATGAGGCTACCGATGGTGAGGCTACCGCCCCCCAACTGCCTGGGAGCCATTTCTTCACCCCAACAAGGAGAAATAGAAGCATATTTCAGTCCAAGGAAACTTTATACAGCAAGTTCATAACAGCATTGTCATTTTACAAAATGAGCTAAACACTTAACAGCCAACATAACAATGATTACTGCCGGAACTACCATTACAACAGATTTAAGACGAGATCCAGGCACAGGGTCAACAGGCTGCATTCTGAAGGCAAAGAACGCTTCAACCGCTTCCTGATGATTTGCATACCTCCTGTAGCATGCCCCCGAGAAACCATTGACCTGTTGATAGCATTGTGGCCAGCTATGATAGACGCCAGGATTCCTCCCAGCCCTGAGAAAGCCCCTGCCCTATGCCTTGCTGTCAAAGAAGTAACTAAGCACAGCCATGAGAGCCTCCTCAGTGAACCCTGCAGTACCCATAACAGCATCATAAAGTTCAGGATCCACATGAGCTGGTGCACTCTCCCTCAAAGCTGGAGCGACATTGTTGACTGCTTCAGTCATGTTGGTCATGATGAGAGACTCTTCCTCTGTGATCACATCCCTCTTTCTCTTTCCCCCCACTTGCACTTCAGTTGCCTTTGATGCTTCACCAACATCAGGTGCTCCCTTCTTGTCAGCTCCATCAGGTCCAGTAGGTGAGTCACCTCCCTCCACCTTGGTTGCCTCACTGTCTCCAAACCCTAAGAACACTCCCAGTAGCTCATTGGAGCCCATGGCATAGCAGCCAGTGGCAACACCACTGCCAAATGCCACCTGCATCTGAGGATAGTTCTCTATGGGTTTGTTCAGCAGCTCAGCATCCTTGGGGTGATCCTGCAAAAGAGAATCAGATGGTGTCAAAAACAGTACATAGGCACAAGGTATAAGAAATAAAAAATAGTATGATTCAATGACTGGAACATACCTTGATGTGTCCAAGGTAGTGATCATGGTGCAGAACAATGGTGAATGTGTCCTCATCCCAGTTGGCACCACTGAGGTCTTTCAGCTTGCAAACCCTTGCCCACCTCTGCCTCCACTTGCGCAAGTGATTGTACACTTGTGTGGCAGTGACATCATCATCAGAAAACTCCTTCAGCATCTTGGCAACCTGATTGACATGCACCTCCTTGAAGCCCTTCTCAGTTCTAGCTCCCTTGGTCACCAGCTCACAAATGCGGCGCAGGACAAACCCTGACTTCACTGATGTCCACCTCATTGGAGGTCTTGCAACAGCATGCACAACTGGAGGATCTACTGCAACAACAGGGGCAGGAACCACAGGTGGCATAGCATGGCCATCAGCAGCAACAGCCTCAACACCAGACACAACACCAGAACCAACAACACCAGCCATGTTCCTAATATTTGAGAAGCAAGGTAGGCATGCACATGAACAGATAGCATATAAAATAGTCACAAAGCATCAACATTGGTCTCAGCAATTACCACTGTTCTCAGCAAGAAATCAGAAAGAAAGAAAACCCAAGTTAAGAAATCAGATAGAAATAAAACCCAAGTTAAGAAGCATTAACATTGGTCTCAGCAATTAGCACCAAGGCTTGATTACATAGTTCCCCACATGGTTCCAAACGAGTCATGCATGATAAATAAATTACAGACAATGCAGTTAACATCAAGTGCGAGATGTGCCCCTATTCTGCCACATTGCATCAGCCATGGACTCCCTGGTGGCAGCCCAAGCTTGATTTTCTTGTGTCTGTGACAATGGATTGGCAGGGGGCACAGGCTGAGAGCTGTCCCCAGTGAATGTAGCCTCAGGAGGGACCACCTCATCAGCCCCAAAAGATAGAATCCAGTTGTGCAGAATGCAACATGCAAGAATCAGCTTGACTTGTGTCTTATATGGATGATATGGCTTGTTGTCAAGAATGCGAAACCTTCCCTTCAAAGCCCCAAAAGCCCTCTCTACAGTGACACGAAGTGATGAATGCCTCAATTTAAACAATTCTCTTGCATTGTTGGGTTGGTTCCTAGGGCCATACTCAGATAGGTGGTAGCGCACACAACGGAAGGGAGGCAGGAACCCAGGCCGACATGCATACCCAGCATCCACTAGATAAAACTTTCCTACAAATGCACAAGAAACACACAATCTAAGCACACAATTATCCAATCAACCTACATTATATGCAAATTATTCAATTTACCTGCAGGTACCCTCAAGCCATCAACCCTTTCTAATGCATCAGCTAGAATAAGTGCATCATGTGCACTTCCCTCCCAACCAGCAAGCACATAAGTGAACTGTAGGTTGAATCAACAGCAGCAAGTACATTCTGGGTTGGAACATGCTTCCTATCCCTAAAGGCAGCTTGCATTCTGCTAGGAACTCGTGCAAGAACATGGGTACCATCAATGGCACCAATGCAGTCCTATATGACAAAGTTAAGTTATAATCCAATTTATGGCAAACATGTGAGATTAAATGAACATGTGCAACATACATCCATTACCTTGAAATAAGGGTTCCACCTGTGGCTGCTTAGGATCTTTGGGGCTATATCAGTTGATGGAGGCCTAATCATTTCATCCCTTAACTCCCCAACAGCATAAAGCACTTGCCTAAAATGTCTACTTATTGTCTCCTTTGACCTCCTAAAGTTCTGATGAACCACCCTAAACCTCTGATTATGCCCCACTACATGCAAGAACATGGACACCTGCTCCTCCACACTACTGTTTACTGTGTCCCTCAATAGCTCTCTCTCCCTAAACAACGAACACAGTGCAAAAAATGGAGCTTTTCCCATGCGCAACATGGCAATGCATTCATGGTCAGTTGAGTTGTAAATGAGGTTCAGGTTGTTTTGCCTCTGCACATCAGCCTCAGACCTAGGCAACAAAAGCAAAGGGTTCGGCTCGAATGATCTAATGCGCCTAAGAGTGGATGATATGAATGCAACCATGACAGCAACCATAGCAACAGCCTGTGAAACCAGCAACTTTCTTTCCTCATCCATCTACAAATGCACAGCACAAAAACAAGTGAGGCACATGCACAGTGTTTGACATCCAATGTGGGGAACTCATGAATATTAAGGTGCAAGCGGCAACACTTCCTTGGCTGCTACTACCAAAGGTAGTAGCCACCCATAGGAAACAACCACACATCATCGACCATCCGTATAAAACAGGAACACAACATGGACAGTGACAAAATAGGACCAACACAATCTTGAACAAAACCAAAACAAACGCACGGAAAACCAAATCTAATCACAAATGTAGGACGACAACAATTAATCGACTAATCGAACAGCAGCAGGCAATAGAGAACGGAAAGGGGGTAGGGAAGAGAGGAACCTCACCTTGGCGACCCTTTTCGCGAAGAGAAGGAGCGAGGCAACCAGATCGACGACGTGCGGACGTCGAGGAAGCAGATCTACCGGGCAGTCAGGTGGACGGCGACGTCGAAGGCGAGGTGGACGGTGAGGTCGACAGCGTGGTGGAGGACGAGGTACACGGCGAGGTCGACGCTCCGGCTTCGCTTCCCGGTCCGGCTCCCCGTCGGCTTCCTCTTCCGCTCCGCTTCCCGGCTCCGCGACGGCGGGGACGAGGTGGACGGCGAGGGCGATGCGGGCAGGCGAGACGGAGGAGAAGAGAGAGAGGAGAGAGCAGTCGAGTGCGGTGTGAAATGGAGGCCGGTGGGGAGGCGAGGGGGCGCGGCCTCCTTTTTATCCGTGGTAACCCTAGGCCTTTCAGGTCGTTTTCCTTTCCCGCCGGAGCCCGCGCGAGGGAGCCCAAAGTGCACGCGCGGGTGCGCCAATTCGTCCCGCCGCATGCTGGCCCCAAAAAAACGACCGATTTCGCCGTTCCCGCTCATGCGCCAAATCAGGCCGCAAAAGCACCCGCCGGTACTGGCCCAAAGGCCGTCCAGGCTACCAAACTAGGCCACCTCCAGCTGCAGGTGCTGGCTGGCGGGCCGTCCAGGCTACCAAACGCGCCCCAAAACACTCGCGGGTGCAGAATCCAAGCTCCGCGCTCACATGGCATTGGAGGGTGGCGTGTGGACACGAACTCCGTCAGGCAACCACCATCGGCTTGTCCAAGGCAGAAAGAACTCAAGATATGTGCCTTCTGCTCGGATTGGGGGCTGCAACTCGTTGATCCAGAAAGAGTAGCACAAGGGAGGGAGGTAGTCGTTGAGCGCTGTGGAGGATTCGGCGCTCCAGTTCGAGTCAATGGCGCTGAATGGTGAGGTTTAGGTGGTGTGGGTTTTGGCCTGTTTCGGCAGCAGCGCATTGTAGTGGTAGGTATCAGGATGGCACCGGTCCCTTGGTTTTGGATAGAGGCTCGGGATGGGGGATACAGAGATGGAGGCCTCGCTCATGAAGCTGCACCGGTTCCGGAACCAGTTGGCAGCGTCCTTCTGGTACCAGCTCACGTACTACCTCGAGACCAGGGGGGAAGGTGCGTAAGAGACACAAGGTGCGGCACCTCGGCTTCGGGACAGGCCTCAAGGCAGTGTGCTGTGGGAAGCTGACCACACGCTGCCCACCAGGACGATCGACCTCGCCGCCGGAAAGAGTGCGGATCAGCTAGGGCCGTGGAGGGACTCTGTCCACAGGTATCCTGTTTCAGAATGAAACTTGTGGAACTGTTTCACGAAGCACTCTATCATTGGTCGTCCAAAAGAGAAAATAAGAACAACAAACTAGATTTCTCTAGAAGAAAAGGCCTGGTTTGCTCATCCCTCATCACAAGGGAATATCCCAAGGACTGAGCCCTTCTACGGATAACAAATGACCAAACTTTTCTAGATAACCAATAAAATATAGGAACAATTATGTTTTACCCTCAAATTTTAAAGAAAAAATTGCAGTTAAAATCTATCCCTATGAGAGCTCTCCAGCGAAAACGTCTCCACGGCGTCGTCATCGCTAATTGCCTGGTACCTTCCTAGTTCTCCCCTAGATTAGAAATGTTAGGCCAAGATGCGACCTCACCTTTCGGATAGAAATGAGAGTGGGAAGAGCCCTTTGTGCGTCATTCAAAAAATCAGTTTTTGTACATTATTTTTTCCGCCCAAAGTATGTCTTCTTATGAGCTGTTGAAGAGTCAGATAATCACTCCCATTGTTGCAAGTACAATTATATTGCAATCATTTATGAACAAGTTAGTAAAGTTTCACATCTTTGAAACTAAAAGCTCTGAAGACTTGAAGTATTAATTCGTTCCAATAGGATCACAATATGTGTCATGCTAGGGCAGGCGACCTGAAGATGTGGGTTGATGGTGCTCACATGACTAGAGTCGTGTTTCATATCTTTACTGAACCTTGTTACAGCCGCAGATTTGATATAATTTTAAATTATATATTTGTCCTACCATGAGTCATTTTCAGATTTCCATTAGGACAATGTCACATGCCAAGGATATCATAGCACGTTTGGTCTGAGGTAGCCAGCAGCACTGTCATTGATTGGCTGTTTTTTTTTTTTTTTGGTTGCGAAGTGTCATTGATTGGCTGTTGAATAAATGTTTCTGCCGCATCACCAGCCGCTAACACAATATGATCTCAAATAGCACATACGGCTTAGCTTTATAATGATTCTTGTATTCCTGTGTCTGTCTACTGTATTGCTATGGTCTATATATTTGTAGTGTAATCCATAATGCAAGATTGTGATAGAAACCGGCTGGCAAGGACCAAGGAAAAAAATGACCCTTGTGCGGCGTCTGAGAATGGTAGGCGTTGGGAAACCAAAACACTCGGGAGTGCAAAATCCAAGCTCCGCAATCAGATGGCATTGGAGGGTGGCGTGTGGACACGAACCCCGTCAGGCAACCACCATCGGCTTGACCAAGAGAGAAAGAACTCTAGATATGTGCCTTCTGCCAAATTTAGAGTCTCCGGAGATACCAAATTTAGAGTCTCGTTCAACCAAAGGAATGTACGACAATGATAGTGGGAGTGTTCGTAGCTGGATGGAAGAGTACATAGCTGAAACTGAATCAGAGCAACTGACGATACTAGTCACGCCAATAACTTTAACATTCTTGGATATATCATTTTTCAGGTAATTTTTGATAGATTGGATTTAGATTTCGAGGTTAACACACTTCTCTTAAATATTCACTCGAGAGCTAGCAAAGTAGTTGAACTTTTAAAACAATTATGGATAATTCCAACTTGATGAAAACAGATACAATTTCAATAAAGTTCTTAAGAAGAAAATATACTTCAATATCACATGAGTATGACAAGGCTTTTCTCGTGACAGGTGTGGAACAATGACAAAGGAAGATGCCTTCGATTTTGAGAATGTCACTGGGTATGCAACACCAGGAACTATGCTAGCTCTTGTAGGGGGTGGTAAACTGGTAATGGAAGTGTTGCTACACTCTTAAAGTGCCTTGCAGGAAGGACGCCTCCCTATCCGAGTCAGTAGCACCAAATCTGCTGCTGATTTCTCAAAATATATGGGCTACGTTGAGCAGCTTGATGCTCATCAACCTTTTCTCACTGTACACGAGTCACTTCAGTTCAGCGCCAGCCTTCGTCTTGCAAATGGTGTTAGTAATAGAAGAAGAAGCATACATTTTGAGTTAGTTATTGACCAACTTGGCTTGCAGTAATACGCCAATCAATTGGTTGGGTCCTTAAAATATGGCACCGGGAAAACATTTGAAGTAGCAAAGAAGCTCACAATTGCAGTTGAACTTGCAACAAACCCAAGTATTCTTTTCCTTGAGGACCCTCTTTCTGGCCTTGATTCTTCTGGGACCTCAGGAATCTTGAGCATCTTATTACAACTACCAACTTCTGGGCAAACAGTCATTGCGACAATTAGCCACCCCAACACTCGTACACTTTCATACTTCCATCAAGTCATCATCCTGACTCGAGATAGGCATCAAGCTTACTTTGGCCCTGTAGGACTCAACTGCCATGAAATACTTGGGTACTTCACTATGACCCCAAGGGTGCCCCAGTACATGATGGAGACACAAAATCCTATCAGCTACATCATGGACTGATGGACATTACTGGGCATGGAATCCCAAGAACAAGAATTGTAGCAACAGACTTGGCAAAAGAGTTTCAGAATAGCCATTTGTGTGAGATGGTCAGGAAGGCGGTCAAAACTACTGTCAGGAGCAATAAACTCAGAAAGCAAAAAGATGGAAACATGATAACAGATAATTACAAGTACCCTGCGTCACCTATAAGCCAACTAGGGATGATTTTGCTGAGGACACAAAGGTTTCTATGGAGGAATGTGAACTACACCTACAGCAGGTTTACAGGTTGCGTGATGATTGGATTACTGATGGGTTCACTCTACTTCAAGATCAAGTATGACGACACGTATGGGGTGACTTCGAGGTCATTGTACATCTACATGCAAACTATATTCATAGGGGTTATATCTGCTAACAATGTGATCCCCCAAATTGGCACGGATAGGCTTGCCTACTTCCGAGAGATGAGGTCCAAGATGTACCTCCCGATATTCTACCCACTATCATGGGTGTAGAAGGTTTGCGATCCAACACACCGATTGTATTCATCTCAGGAATATTTATACAAGTACAATGGCAAAGCCAGGAACACAACTAACTCCTATATCTACGTGATCTATCCGTAGCGAACAATGAGGAGTCAGGTGAACGTGAACGGCTGTGAGACTGGTGCCGTGCGTCGTGCTCCCGTTGGACTCGGTCCATCATGCAAACGTGCAGTTGTGCTTCAACACCCCGCCGCAGTTCATGGGACGCCTGTGTCGACACATAAACTGGACTTGAACTCTTGGAATGTCGAGGACGGGAGGCCCTTGGTCATCACGTCTGCAAACTGTTGTCCGGTGGGAACGTGAACGACACGGAGTTCACCGAGAGCAACCTTCTCGCGGACGAAATGTATGTCCAGCTCAATGTGTTTCGTATGCCTGTGGTGAACTGGGTTACCGGCCATGTAGACAGCAGAGATGTTGTCGCAGAACGCCACCGTAGCTTTGTTCACCGGGGACTGGAGCTCGCCAAGCAATTGCCTTAGCCAGCAGCACTCTGCTACGGCATTGGCTAGTGCCCGGTACTCTGCTTCAGCGCTGGACCTTGAGACCGTCGTTTGCCGCTTTGACGACCACGAGATCAAGGAGGAGCCGAGGTAGATGCAGTAGCCTGACGTTGATCAGCGCGTGTCGGGGCAGCCGGCCCAGTCAGCGTCCGAGTAGGCGACGATGTCTTGTGTCGGCGACGAGTGGATGCGTAGCCCATGTGATGTAGTGCCACGGACATAGCGAAGGATTCGCTTGACGAGAGCCATGTGGCAGTTGCGCGGATCGTGCATATGCAGGCAGGCTTGCTGAACCGCGTACGTCAAGTCGGGACGCGTCATGGTCAGATACTGCAGTCCACCAACGATGCTGCGGTAGTTGTACGCGTCGGGGATTGGCTTGCCTTCAGTACTGGACAGCTTCAGCTTGGTGTCAACTGGTGTTGGGATGGGCTTGCAATTGCTCATCCCAGCATGTTCCAGCAACTCGTGCGCGTACTTGTTCTGCGTGAGGAAGAAGCCGGAGCGTGTACGATGCACTTCGATGCCGAGGAAGTAGCTGAGATCGCCCATGTCCTTGAGCTTGAACTCGGCCTGCAGCTTGGAGATGATGTGCTGAAGTAGAGACGTCGAGGAAGCCGTCAACACCATGTCGTCGACGTAGAGGAGCAAGTAGGCGATGTTGTTGCCCCGCCGTAGTATGAACAGCGAGAAGTCAGACCGAGCCGGAGCAAAGCCCAATGTCTTGATGAACGACGCGAACCGGGTGTACCAGGCTCGCGGCGCTTGCTTGAGCCCGTAGAGTGAGCGAGACAAGAGACAAACGTCGTCGGGGCGAGCGGGGTCGACGAAGCCGGCAGGTTGTTGACAGTAGACACGTTCCTGCAGCTGTCCGTTGAGGAAGGCGTTGGAGACGTTGAGTTGTCGAACAGGCCACTGCTTGGAGGCGATGATGGCGAGGACGGTGCGAATCGACGCAGGCTCGACGACGGGGCTGTAAGTGTCGCCGTAGTCGATGCCGGCGCGCTGCGAGAAGCCACAAATGACCCAGCGTGCTTTGTACCATTCCAGCGTGCCGCCGGCATTGGTCTTGTGGCGGAACACCCACTTGCCGGATACGACGTTCACTCCGCGCGGTCGAGGTACGAGCGTCCATGTACTGTTGACCAGCAACGCGTCGAACTCGGCCTGCATTGCTTGCTTCCAGTTGGTGTCAATACGGCCTACTTCCTCTGATACCATGTAGAAGGTTTGCGATCCAACACACCGATTGTATTCATCTCAGGAATATTTATACAAGTACAATGGCAAAGCCAGGAGCACAACTAACTCCTATATCTACGTGATCTATCCGTAGCGAACAATGAGGAGTCAGGTGAACGTGAACGGCTGTGAGACTGGTGCCGTGCGTCGTGCTCCCGTTGGACTTGGTCCATCATGCAAACGTGCAGTTGTGCTTCAACAATGGGTAATCAACGAAATCCCATACTTCCTCATAGCAACACTAGCATTCGTGTCGGGATTGGAAATGGCATGGCAGGTATCGCAACCCAGACAACCGCTAATTTCCTAACCTACTGGTCTGTCCTCTTTGTCTTCACCCTCTGCGTGACCTACTTTGGCATGATGGTCACATTCCTAGCTCCGAGCCCAATCCTCGCCGCGTTCCTTGTCTCGATAATAACGTCAATGTGGGTCTCTGCTTCTGGCGTGGTGGTCCTCTTTTCAGACATCAGGTTCTACAAGTGGATGTACATCAGGTTCTACACATTGATCATGCCCGCAGCTCCCTGATGGCTCATACGTGTGGGAAAGGGTATCAAACATCCGGTCCTTAAGCCAAGGGAGGCTGAACTCCGATGTGATAACCTTAGCAGGGATGTGAACAACATTTGTGGTGCTTGCTTTCCTCTTCTTCACCACCCTGAAGCACAACTCGCCACACGCCCATTGAGACTACTGAGTCACACGAGTAAGTGTTGGCTTTTACTATTGCAGACATATTCTGTTCCATCGCCCCTTAGCCGGTTCTATGTTCAGTTGCAACTGTATTATGTTTCATCACATTGTAAAGAGTACAAGTGTTGATTGGTGTTGAGTTCTTTTACTGGTGTAATTGTGTAAAGATGCATGATCTGTTATGAGATATCACTCTGTTCTACAAACGACAGTAGCTTATTAGATGTAAAACGATACTCCCCTTTCCAGAGCACAAGTCGGCGGGTTAATTACAGTGGTTTCAACCTGCTCTACCCATATGTGCAGCGCATAAAACACAGTCAAATCATGATGCAAATCAATAGACGACATAGCAAGGGCAGGAGACGAACTTGCCTTTCCCCTTGGTGCTGGCATTCCGTCGAACATGTGATGAGCAAGCGCCATCGCCTCACATAGGTGGCCAAGGTAAACGTACAATGGGCCATGCACCTCCTCAAAGGCAGCAGGCCCCTTGGTGCTAGCGCCGGCGCCGGCATGCTGTCCCGGGACCGCCTCCCATGATGTCCCGGGGAGTCCCATCTCACCGATCGCGCGGGCTCTCTCGGCAGCGCGTGGCTAGTGGGGTGACTGGTGGCGCCATTTGCTTTTGAACGGACGGAGGCGGGGCGCAAGAGAGGTCCAAAATACGCCAACCAGCGGGGCAAGCGCATGTTCTGTCATTCACATAATCACATTTCTCACATAACCCTTGAACTTTCTGTGCATAACCAGTCGACCAGTCCCGCCGCCGCTGCCGCCGCCCGCCGGGAGATCCCCAGGTACCGCACCACCCGTCTCTTAGATCCCCCGTCTTCAACACTTGGTCTCCATTGTCGGTGCTCCGTTCGTCTCATTTAGGGCGGCGAATCCGTTGGCGCTAGAGGAAAATACCGTTTCTTTTCCCCCTCTAAGTGTGCTTTTAGCGGTAAACGGGCTTGGGGCGGCGACCTCAGATCATCTCCCGGTGGGATGCGATACAGAAGGCGTTTGACGGATGTGGCCGTGCCTTCATGACGTTTGTGAAAATGTCAGGGTGTTACTGTACATCTGAACAAACTGAGAGAGATAGCCAATTCGCCATGGTGTTAACACATGTCCGATATTGGCGATTGCCAAGGTCCTGATGGCCACCTCACGTTATGTATTGATTCCTCATCTTTGAAATAGTGAAATGCCGTGTTCCCTCTCCTTTTTTCTTTGTTTTTCATGAAGTTTTGGACCAGTAGACATGCTTAGTGGGAATTTGGAGTGTTAACAGTTCCATACAAAGTAGATAAGGAAGCAAGATGTCTTCATGCAGAAGCACCACCAAGCAGGGTTTTCAATATCGACGGTTACCGGCCGGTAACCGCGATAACCGGACTTACCGGTCCAGTCCGGTAAGTCCGGAACATCGGTTTTCGAAATTCGAATTTAATTTTTTTTGAAAATTTGAAAATATTTGAAAAAAATATATAAATAAACTAGACGTCATTTGCAGCACATTTGTGGAAACGGTACACGAAAACGACTTCGTTTGAAGGGTCAAAAAAATGCCGAAATATTTCTGACTGAAAATAAATGAAAAAAAAAAAGAAAAGGAACCTTGTCTCCTTCCTCTGGTCGCATGTTTGGATACCTGTGACCACATCCTGCCCTCCCGATGGTCCCCCAACCCAGCGCCGCTTGAATCCGGTCGCCCGAGCCGCCCTTCGTCGTCGTCCCGATGTAATATGTTGAAAACTATGTTCTATGTTATATTTATTTAAGAACTATGTATCGGATAATTTATGTTGAATTTATTATGACTTGTGCTATGTTGGATGAATGGTATTGGTGCTATGTTTTATGCAAAAATATATTGTCAATATGTCCCTAAGCATATTACGAATATTTAGCTAAGGTCATGGCGAAATTTCCTACATTTTTACCCTCTTTTCCTAATTTTGCTCACTACCTCGGTTACCAGTCAAAATCCTCGGTAACCGATCCAAACCGGTCGGTTACTGAGATTTTGAATTCAAATTTTGGATTTTAAACATTTGTTCGGTTTCTGGTCGGTAACCGTGGTTGTCGGTAAAACCGACCATATCGGTCCCGCTCGGTTGGAACGGTTTGGTCGAGAATAAAAACCTTGCTACTAAGGTATTCTATTGGGATTTCCTCCTCCTTTTTTCCCAGTAGTAGCCCGATCTGAGTCCTTTATGAATGTATGGATATCGAGATTTGGTGGTCTATAATATTTGTATTGATCACTGCAGGTGCGGGTGCTGTTTCCACCCGCGGGTGACACCCTCACCCGACCCGCAGTGACTCGGGTGCGGGCGCGGGTGTGTTCTCCCACCTGCGGGTGAGCCGACGGGGCCTGCGAAATCACATAACCCCCATATCCTCAATGTCTGTTAGCCGGCCCAGCCCAGTTTCACGCTAGCCAGCAGCCGGCCCAGCCTCCACACAACACCCACGCACATCTCCTCGCCTCCTCCCCCTCGCTCCCGGCTCTTCCGACGCAGCGCCGCCACACACGCCGCCAGGACCAGGAGGAGCCACGCGCGGCGAGGAGCGAGGAAAGGCAGAGGGCAACGTCGCGAGGCAGGAGCCGCAGGTGAGCGCGTGAGGCTGCGCGGCACCCTAATCCATTCTCCGTGCAAGTCCAGCGCTCTTCTGTTGGCAGCACAGAGAGGCTGCGCCGAGTCAGCAACAATTCGATTTTCCTTTCCCTTCCTGTGTGATTCGAGCTGATTTGTTGCCTTTCATTCAATGATTCAAGGAAGCACGTAGTGCCAAATGATTCTTTCCTTTTGTTTTTGTTTTTGTTTTTGTTTTTGTTTTCCTTTGCATCTGATTTGATGAAAAGAGGGCATGCTGATGGATTGGATTGGTGGATAGAATTTATCGAATTCTTTTCTTAGTGTTGCAATCTGAATTTTTGGATTTGTATTTTAGAAGAAGGTAGATAAATGAAGTACGTTGTGCAGTGTACATTTGTGCACTCTGAATGGAGTCTGGGCATGTTATGCTTAATGAGATTATGTGTTGATTGACATGTTTAAATAGTAGAGAAATCATTTTGCTGTTTCTTTTCATATGTAACATGAGTTTTGCTTGAGACTCGACGGGCACCCGACACCCACCCGACACCGGATGGGTTCGGACGCGGGTGCGAAGTTTCACCCGCGGGCGCGGATGCTATTTTCCACCCGAAGCATTTCTCGTCACGGGCGGGTTTTGGCTTCACCCGACCCGAACCCGACCCGTTGCTATCCCTACTCCCATCTCACCGATCGCGCGGGCTCTGTCGGCAGCGCGTGGCTAGTGGGTTGACTGGTGGCGCCATTTGCTTTCGAACTGACGGAGGCGTGGCTCAAGTGGGAGGTTCAAAATACGCCAACCAGCGGTGCTGTTCTGTCGTTCACATAATCACATTTCTCACAAAATCCTTTGACTTTTTGTGCACAACCAGTCGACCAGTCCTGCCGCCGCCGCCGGGAGATCCCCAGGTACCGCACCATCCGTCTCTCGGATCTCCCGTCTTCAGCACTTGGTCTCCGTTGCCGCTGCTCCGTTCGTCTCATTTAGGGCGGCGAATCCGTTGGCGCTAGAGGAAAATACCGTTTCTTTTCCCTCTTTGCGCGTGCTTTTAGCGGTAAACGGGCTTGGGGGCGGCGACCTCGGATCGTCTCCCGGTGGGATGCGATACAGGAGGCGTTTCAGCGTTCTGTGCCACAGTGCTCGCCACTTCGCTGCTAGGGGTAGTAGGCTGGGGGAGGGGCGGATGTGGCCGTGCCTTCATGGCGTTCGTGAAAATGCCAGGGTGTTACTGTACATCTGAACAAACTGATAGAGACAGCCAATTCGCCATGGTGTTAACACCTGTCCGATATTGGCGATTGCCAAGGTCCTGATGGCCACCTCACGTTATGTATTGATTCCTCGTCTTTGAAATAGTGTTAATGCCGTGTTCCCTCTCCCTTTTTCTTTGTTTTTCATGAAGTTTTGGACCAGTAGTCATACTTACTGGGAATTTGGATTGTTAACAATTCCATACAAAGTAGATAAGGAAGCAAGACATCTTCATGCAGAAGCACCACCAAGGCATTCTATTGGGCTTTCCTCCTCCTTTTTTCCCAGTAGTAGCCCGATCTGAGTCCTTTATGAATGTATGGATATCGAGATTTGGTGGTCTATAATATTTGCATTGATCACTGCAGGGGCAGCAAAGGCCCATTTATTGTTTGGATGGGTCCTTCACTTGCTGTTGGGATAATCATATTTGCCACAATCCATATCTATTTACCATGGGCCTTTGGATAGATGCAACCCTTATAGCACTTATGACCAGTTTCGGTCCTTTTTTTTTTCTTTACATGATCTCGAGTTCTTGATGAATAGATGGCTTGTGCACATCAAGAAGATGAGCTTTATATTCTTTCCCGCGGTAGTATATACTGTGTGCTTTAAACACACTTGAGGGTTGATTAGATGAATTCTTGTTCGAATGTATCCACGAAGTGAGTATTGATGACGAAAATAATTTGTTTTCTTTTTCCAATTAATTACCACAGTATAGAGAAGATGCCTTCACTTCAGAAAGCGTTGCCTCCAGAACTTGCTGATAATGTTCTCAGAGTAAGGTCCTTTTGCACCTTTACTATTTTCTGCTTGGTGTTATGTGCAGCAGCCATCCCTCAAATCGTGTACTGTTGTGATGGTGTAGTTAGTCATAAACCTATTCATTTCAAACAGTTCTTTTCCCCTGAAATTCTGCCTTTTTTTTCAGAAAACACACATCGTCTCCTGTAGCTTGACTGTGTTTATGTTTATGGAAAATTGTCACAAATAAAGCAAACTAATTATTTCTTGTGATCATTGTCATCTTTTTCATGCTGTAGTTATACCGTGAATGCTTAAGGAGAGCGAAGTTTATTGGCCATCAGGTATGCATATTTATTTGAAATTTTTCCCTGGACTGACACCTTGAAATTATGAAAAAAACATGTTTTATTATACTGATTTGATGCCTTTTGTAACCCAGAAACACAATACAGAGCTTCTAGTTACTATGGTGAGGGAACAGTTCAAGAAAAACATACATGAAACTGACCCAGAGAAGATACAGAAGATGAAGGATGAGTAAGTTCCTACCCTGTATAAATCTTTGTTTGGATTTCCAATCATATATGTCAGTACTTTTTTTATGATAACCACTTATTTTCTGAACTTATTTCTTTCTATTCAGTGCTGCAAGGGGCCTTATCAATCATATTCTTTATGAATCCGAGAAGATGACAGGGCGCAAATTCTCAGGTTAAAAAGGAAAGTTGAATCTGGACTTAGAATGTGCTGTATGAATAACACAAACACCATAATATTGTGGTTGTTGAATTATTTGACTGATTCAGCATGAGGACCTGCTCATGCTTCATTTTGATTTTCGAGTACTTCAGCTACTAAATCAATGAGCTTGTTAATGTATTTGTCCCGCAATACTGAATGGTAGTTATTTGACTATCATATAAATATCTATTCTAGCTTGGATATGGGAATATCTGGTAACTGGGAATGCTCCAATCTTTGAAAAACGGATATAACTGATAGTATATTGTCCTGGTGATGTATTGGTATTGCACATGATAGAATATCATCATGTTTCTTGGTTACATCTCTGCGGAATGCGGAACTGAACAACAGCCACAAATTTTGCAAAAGGCGCAAACTGCAATAGTTTGCGGCAATGGTTCTCTTTATGTTGGAATGATGGGAAGCTTGGACTTCTCCATAACCAGAATTATATTAGGTCTTTGAGGGATCCCCTTGATGGTCTGCATTAGGGAAACAGTTTACATCCAACAAAAAAAAAGCTCCCCTCTTCTCTGAACCCCCTACCTGTCAAGTATGATGTGATTTCTTGCATTGTGATTAGCCTTTGGTCTTTCAGAGTTGTTGTCAGTTCTGCACTTCTAGGAAGTGTATCAGCCATTCATTTCTTCATTTATAAACAGGGAAGCTCAGTCCAAGCTTCAGTGTTGCACATTGCATTCCAATTATTTACGGTCACATCTGCAGATGCTGGGATGATATACTGCTCCTTACACCAATCGTGCATTGTTCTGATACATCTCAAACTTTAAGCCGAGCAATCTACATCCCTATGAATTTGTCACGTTGCTCTCCAGAATCTGGAAAAGTGATCCACAACAAATGTTGGAAAGATACTGATGAGGTTGAAGAATTCAGTGACCGTGGAGTGGAGGGAATGAGATGTGGCCAGGGAACTGGGACCATTTCAGGAATTGCCTGCAGCGCATGGCACACTACTTACTGTCTGCAGGTCAAATGATGAGGAAAGAACAGCCCCCTTCCTGGAGCACTCAATTACTAACTGATTCTCATCCATCAGCAATGGACCTGAAGTAGGGATCCTTCCGCCTTTTGTCTGCCGCACCGAGGAATTCCAGCCACTGCTTTCTCTTGAGCCCTCGCATCATTCTGTTCATCCTTGTGGTTGAGATCATCTTTGTTCATCTTTCCAGCATGGTTTTCCTTGCCTGTAAAAGCCATTTCATCACCAGTCCCCAACCTGCGAGTTGTCAAGGAAATCATCGAACGGATATGATTGGCGACGATGGGTGTCGTTTAGCCTAGGGCATGACAAGCTGCAACAGCTCCTATGAGATGAACTAAAACGTTGGTTGCTGCACAAGTGCAACGCAAACCGCATTCAACGTTTCGTTTCATCCCAAACAGGGAATTTCACTGAACCAACGGTGGAAAGAGTCGTTTCTAGTGATAATTCTATGAAATTAGGGCTCGATGATGCGATCTGTACATAGAACGTTTCCTCTTTCGTTTGTACTGAACTTTTTTATTTTTTATAGGATTCGTACTGAATTTGATTTCATATATCAATGTCAGGCGGTCCTTTCGGTATCCAAATTTTCATCGTTGTGGGGTGTGAACAAAGTATCACAATTCTAGTCGTTTTAGCATTTCTTCTCATTTCTGCATGAAAAAACGCCACTGCATACATGCAAAGAGTAAACACACTGGCATCTTTTCTCCACGCCTGCGCCTACTTTGTCTCCCACGCGCACTTGTCTCGTTTTAATCTGCTGCATCGCGTTCTCGCCGTCTTATTCTTGTTGCCGGCCTTCTCACCGAGTCGTCGATTGACAAGGGTGACCGGTGGAGCCATGAAGCAGAAGGCCGACGTACGTCCTGCGCGACGAGGCCATTGTCCACTGCAAAGTCTGTTGATACTGAAGGGAGTATAAATTTGAACTAACATTACTCTCTGAACGTTGAGAAAGACAAAACGGACTCTGAGATATTTAACTTTTGCTGCATAACAAAGCTGTAAGAGGCCACCATGAAAAAAAAAAAAAAGAGAGGGTAAAAGGACTTGACTTCATTGGGGCCTAGAAAACGAGCCCGATAGCTTGTAGGCCCATTCACCGAGTGATTTCAGCCGGCCCTCCTCTACTCCTGTCTTCCTTTTAAATATCCCGATCCCGTTTGACACCCGCTCGCGCCCGAGAGCAGAGGAACGCTCGATGTCGCTGTCGCAGCGCGCTCCGAGCTCACCATGCGACGCCACGTGGCGCCTCAATAAGAATCGGAGGCGCGGGCCAGGATCGCCGCCGCGTCGCCGGCCACCGTACGGCTCTACGAGAGCCTCGGCCGCCACGGGCTCCGGCCGACCGCGCGTTCCAGGACGCCGCGCGCGGAGGAGGCGACGGCGGCCGGGAGCTGACGGGCATGGCGTGCCTGCTCAAGGACGGCCTCGTCAGCTACCTCCGGGAGTTCGCCAAGATCACGCCGCCTGTTCCTAAGCAGGTACGTACATGAGTGTATCAGCATAAGCATGGCGAAGAACGTAAGTACTACAGATACGCCGCCACCATTCGCCATCCTGGCGAATTTACGGTCTAGAAGAAAGATGAGACGGCGTGATTTTGATAGCAGAGTTCATAGATGGGCGCCACCATTTGACACAAATACTGATGCATTATTGCATTTTTCAGAAGTTTGATACTGATTTTTTTTTTCACATAATAAATTGTTGGCAATGCTAGAGAAGTAGCTTCTGCATATCAGGTTGATCCTCTTCCACATACTCAACGAGAACCAATTAACTAAACATGTGTTTTAAATGAAAGCAGAGTTATACATTCGTACTCAATTGTTGCCCTACAGAGACAAGGAAGAAAATTTTGAAATCGAACTGTACGTGCTGGATTCACATCTTCATTTCATCCTCAAATGTATTCCATCCGTTCGGATAATGATGTTATAAAAATCCAGGCCAAATTGAACTGCTGCCCCGGTCAGAAGCGTCAACGTTTTCTAACCGGAGCGAGTACTACATAACAAAATATTGGTGGGTTTGTAAAATGGGCATCAAAGTTGGTGGATTTGTAAAATGGGCATCATAATTGGTGGGTTTGTGATATTTGATACTTAATGCATTACAATATCTTTTTCGTAACATATGAAACATGGGTGGGCAAGCTTGTGCAAGCAGCCGTTCCGAATCGAGTTAATCGATTTGTATGAGTTAGAGAGAAACTTGAGCAAACATATACCGAATCAGAACAAAATTAGTATCCCTAGATATAGTGGTTTAAAAGCTTCTTTCTTGTCATCAAGTGTGTGATAGAGACCTAATAGAGAGATAGATACCAAACTAGCCGCCACTTCAGTTGACCAAAATTATCTAAATGGGTGACTATGCCGTTTTTCGATCGAGGATACAAGATATCTCACCACATGGAACAAAAGGATTCATCAACGACTATGTCAAATACAGAACGAAACATTAGTTCATTTGTTGAACAAGAAGTCTCTACATGTCACAACTTCCTAACTATGATGGCACAATCTGGAAAGTGGGTTTACAAGTTGAATATATTGTATGCTGCCTGAGCCGGCTTCTAAATTAACTAACCATTGTCCATTCTGTGAGTCACATGATAATTACTGCTATTAGTAGTATATTCATTCACAAACAGTTTGTTGGTTGAAAGAACTAATCACATCAAGTTGATAAGCTTTGATTAAACCCTGAATTTGTCATATAAATCCTTCTTAAGTCCTCCATTTTTTGACTTGTCATTACCTTCATACCTTCACTTTCATTCATTTGACAAACGTATAATTACTATATAGGAAAGTATTTTACAAACCCAAGTCACAAATGAGTAATACGAGCAAAATATTGTATTATAGCTAATGTGATTTAACAGGAGCATATGACAGATCATTTTTTCTGAAAGAAATTAAAATATATAAGAACAGCTGAGTACAGCATTACCAGATGTTGCAAAATGCTTCCCCGCAAAAAAAAAAAGATGTCGTAAAATGCTCTAATTTACTGTAATCAATATATTATACTTCTACTGCCACTACCAATATGGTGGATATGCTGCAGGTCGTCAAATTTTGTGGGATAGCGTACTCTACGAGGATTGAAACGGCTGCCTTCAGCTATGAAACCTTCGGCAACAAGCTGCTAGAATGTTTTCTACAGCCAGTGAGAAGCCTGTCCCTGAGCAAGAGATTAGCTGAGCTTCCCATATTGAAAGGAATTGATGGCTACATCATGCCGGGTTCTATAACTCTTGTCCTCGGCCAGCCTGGTAATCAACCTGGTTAATTCAAGCACGCTAAATATTTTAGCCCAAAATATATTCTGGTCCCACGATCGTGAAGATATGTGAACATATGATCCCTTGTCATTGGGGAGGAGAAGCAGAAGTGGGCTGTAACCATAAGTAAATATGTCATGGTGTTCTTTACTAGTATGAAATATCTGAACCGGTCTAGCCACCCTATCAAACGTTATGATGGTGTCTGTATAGCTGAATTTTGAAAAACGTAACCTGTACCTTGAACTGAAATCTGAAGTAACTGGTTTTTTTTTGGCTTAAAATGATAGTTCATTGTACTTTGACATTATCATCAAGAATTACCCAAAACATAAAGCAAAAAAGAGTATATTGTAGTCTTTATATGAGCACTTTATTTCTCAGTGTAATCCATCTCTATCCCATGCAGGCAGTGGAAAGAGCACCTTATTGAAGATACTTGCCGGTAGGGCAGATCCAGGTAACAATTCTGGACTGACAGGCACGGTATTCTACAATGACAAGCCAGCATCTGAGGTTCAAAAGAGTCGACTAATTGCCTATGTCTGTGGTCAGCTCAACAAGTAAGTCATGCTCAAGATACCACTCGAATAAAGATGGTGAATTCAAAATTTAGTTAGGTAGCGACAAACCAATACCTTCCTTTTGGTTAATTTCTGAAAGGCATGAAAAAATAAAATATTATAATAATATTACAGTGATGAAATTACACGTAAAAGGAACTCACAAAATAGTTAGTATACAAGGAGGGTTAGTTATGGGGAAAAATTTAAGAATCCTGATAGTTATATTATCCAAGGCAGATATGAAGATAAAAGGGGAAAAAACATCAATTGCACAGCTGCCACATATTCTTATACTCATAACATCTTCAGCATCCATACTTCTGATTTCTTCCTAGGCATATCCCCTTCCTCTCAGTTCGAGAAACTCTAGAGTTTGCAAGGGACTGCACACAAGGCCTCCGCCCAGAGAATTTCACGCCACAGATGCGAAAATTCTTCGCTTATGCACTTGTGGAAGGACAGGACCCCTTCCTTGAATATGTCATGCAAATCCTTGACCTGAAAAAAATAGAGAACTGCCTTGTAAGTGGCATATCAGATGGTGATCGGCATAAACTAACAACAGCTGAGCTCGAACTGGGAACTTACTCGGTCATGGTCTATGACCAGCCATTGACAGGATCAGACCGAGTAATGACCTATGATTTGGTGAACACTATCAGGAGTGTCTGTAGAATTCAGCAATCATCGGCAGTAATGGCCCTCAACCACCTATCCCAAGAAGCATTTGATCTATTCGATCGGATCATCCTACTTGGAGAAGGGCATGTTCTGTACCAAGGTCCAAGACAGGATGCAGTCACATACTTTGCTCAACTAGGGTACAATTAGCAATACCTTTGTTTTTGTCAACTTTACACCCGAGTTTGTTTGACTAAGAAAATTTAAAAACTGCTCTTTAGGTACATGAAGCCACCACATGTGGAGTCATGGGAGTTTCTGCAAGATATTGCTGCTGAAAATGGCATGCAGTACCTACTGCCAAGGTCAACCCCCAGAGACTTGGAGGAGCTTGTGGAGTGCTACTACTCATCAGACCATTACCTGGATATCATAAGGATCATTGGCATGGGCAACGAGTTCAGTACATATTGGGTAGAGAGTGAGCCTGGAATTGGATTATCCTTGACGAAAACAAGCATGTGGAACTCAAATGCTACTTCAGATGAACATCAAGCAATAAGTGAGTTACGTGCCCGTGTTTTTGTCAGTACATAGTGCAAAATTTAACTTGCTCATGCTTTGAAGGCTAATACAGTGTTACTGTACTGATTTTTTACTTACAGAAGTAGTTGTTTCAAAGCTTCTGAACAAATCTGCCAGTGGGGTGGAAAGTACAGGAAACATCCAAGTGGGCGATGTGGTAACGGGAATTTCCATAAAAGAAGAGCCAATGCAATATCTAGAGACTGGGCCAATATTTGACCGACAGCAACACCATCAGGTTTTTTCCACTCTACACCATGCCCGTGGCCATCTCCGTCTTCAAGTTGAACGATCCGACAATAAGGCATGTTATTATGTTACTGGTTGCTTTTCAGATTTTATCCTTATCAATGGTATAGCATAAGTATGAAGGTGCTGAAAATCTGTCACAATAGACATGAGGGCCCTTTTTAAAAAAAACCCGACTTGGTTCTGAACCTTTTGCTAATAACGAGTATATATGCTGCAGAGAAATGAGAATGAACCACAATGGGAGAAACTTAAGAGGCCTTATGTGCAACCATGGAGGGCATCTACTAGAACTCTAATCCAAAGGCAGTTTAGAATCTTGAAACAACTTCATGTATTGAGCATGCTTCGACTAATCCAGGTTCACCAATTATTAAAAACATAGACCTATAAAATAATCAGTTACTTTATTTGTCATGATAGGTAAAGGAAAATTGATATGCCTTCTGTAGGTATGCATTCTTGGTATCTTTGCTGGGACATTGTTCTACAAGCTTGGTGGCCATTATAATCTTCAAAATATGAATTCTGTGAGAACTCTTGGCTTTGTAGCCACCATGAGCATTTTGCTCATAAACATGCCTCAGCTCCCACTATACATGCTTCAGAGACCAATATTCTACAAACATAGGGACCAAAGATTTTTCAGGATATCCTCCTACGTTGTTGCTCATTGTGTTACAAATCTACCTCAAGCTTTTGTTGAGGTAACTTAATCCTTTGATCTTATTGCGTCAACATACTACTTCGATCAACGTGGCAACAATGATAGTTTTAAGAAAATCCATGTATAATGCAGGCATTCCTTTATTCAGTTTGTGTATATTTTCTAGCTGGGCTCACAAGGAAAAACAATGGAGCTGTTTTCTTTGACTACCTAATCCTGATGTTTCTCGTAGCCTACTTTGGATCATCAATCTTTTTTTTCCTGAGTGCAGTTGCATCCATTCCTGAAGTAGCAAATGCATTGGCAGGTAATTAATGGTTCTTTTATATCTTTATAACTCTTCTTAAAAAGCTCATGTTACTCATAATTCCTGTACATTCCCACTGCAACTCAAGGTGTATCATTTATTCACCTAAATTTTGGCAGCCTTATATCTAGTTAACACTGTCATCTGACACTGTTTTGGACTGCTACTTACCTGCAGGCCTCATAGTCTCCATTTTCCTTCTGTTCAGTGGGTTTGTAATCTACCCATCTAATATTCCTCATTACTGGAAGTGGCTAATGCATATCAATCCAATTCGTTGGGCCAATCTCTCCTTCTGTGATCAACAGTTCTTAGGTGGTTATAAAGATCCCTGCAACAAATATGTAAACCATCTTAATTTCTGTACGGGAAATACAACAATGGCTTCTGGAAAAGCCTACATGCTCTATGCTCAGTTACTTACAAGTGTTTTAGGAAAGCCTTGGGTCTCCTATATGATTCTTATTGGATGGACGCTATTTGCTCAGTTTATGGCATTTGTGTCCCTACATAAGATAGTTTTCTCTCAAATGAGTCAATCGGTGCCACAGATGAACGAAAGGAAATTCTCAAAGAATATTTTATATCATCTGGAGAGTCATTCAAGCTCCCTCGATGGCGGCGTGGAAGGTTCCTTTGGATCAGGGAGATACAAGCCTCTGGAGATACCAAATTTAGAGTCTCGTTCAACCAAAGGAATTTACGACGATGATAGTGGGAGTGTTCGTAGCTGGATGGAAGAGTACATAGCTGAAACCGAATCAGAGCAACTGACGATACCAGTCACGCCAATAACTTTAACATTCTTGGATATATCATTTTCAGGTAATTTTCGATAGATTGGATTTAGATTTCTATGTTAACACATTTCTCTTAAATACTCACTCGAGAGCTAGCAAAGTAGTTGAATTTTTCAAGTATGGATAATTGCAACTTCATGAAAACAAATACAGTTTCAATAAAGTTCTGAAGAAGAAAATATACTTCAATATCACATGAGTATGACAAGGCTTCTCTCGTGACAGGTGTGGAACAGTGACAAAGGAATATGCCTTTGATTTTGAGAATGTCACTGGGCATGCAGCACCAGGAACTATGCTAGCTCTTGTAGGGGGTGGTAATGAAAGTGTTGCTACACTCTTAAAGTGCCTTGCAGGAAGGACGCCTCCCTATGGCAATTTTACTGGAGATCTCCGAGTCAGTAGCACCGAATCTGCTGCTGATTTCTCAAAATATATGGGCTACGTTGAGCAGCTTGATGCTCATCAACCTTTTCTCACTGTACGCGAGTCACTTCAGTTCAGCGCCAGCCTTCGTCTTGCAAATGGTGTTAGTAATAGAAGAAGAAGCATACATGTTGAGTTAGTTATTGACCAACTTGGCTTGCAGTAATACGCCAATCAATTGGTTGGGTCCTTAAAATATGGCACCGGGAAAACATTTGAAGTAGCAAAGAAGCTCACAATTGCAGTTGAACTTGCAACAAACCCAAGTATTCTTTTCCTTGAGGACCCTCTTTCTGGCCTTGATTCTTCTGGGACCTCAGGAATCTTGAGCATCTTATCACAACTACCAACTTCTGGGCAAACAGTCATTGCGACAATTAGCCACCCAACACTCGTACACTTTCATACTTCCATCAAGTCATCATCCTGACTCGAGATAGGCATCAAGCTTACTTTGGCCCTGTAGGACTCAAGACTGCCATGAAATACTTGGGTACTTTACTATGACCCCAAGGGTGCCCCAGTACATTGAGACACAAAATCCTATCAGCTACATCATGGACATTACTGGGCATGGAATCCCAAGAACAAGAATTGCAGCAACATACTTGGCAAAAGAGTTTCAGAATAGCCATTTGTGTGAGATGGTCAGGAAGGCGGTCAAAACTACTGTCAGGAGCAATAAACTCAGAAAGCAAAAAGATAGAAACATGATAACAGATAATTACAAGTACCCTGGGTCACCTATAAGGCAACTAGGGATGATTTTGCTGAGGACACAAAGGTTTCTATGGAGGAATGTGAACTACACCTACAGCAGGTTTACCGGTTGCGTGATGATTGGTTTACTGATGGATTCACTCTACTTCAAGATCAAGTATGACGACACGTATGGGGTAACTTCGAGGTCGTTGTACATTTACATGCAAACTATATACTCATAGGGGTTATATCTGCTAACAACGTGATCCCTCAGATTGGCACAGATAGGCTTGCCTACTTTCGAGAGATGAGGTCCAAGATGTACCTCCCGATATTCTATCCACTATCATGGGTAATCAGTGAAATCCCCTACTTCCTCATCGCAACACTAGCATTCGTTGGGATTGGAAATGGCATGGCAGGTATTGCAACCCAGACAGCCGCTAATTTCCTGACCTGCTGGTCCATCCTCTTCGTCTTCACCCTCTACATGACCTACTTTGGTATGATGGTCACACTCCTAGCTCCGAACCCAATCCTTGCCGCGTTCCTCGTCTCGATAATAACATCAATGTGGGTCTCTGCTTCTGTCGTGGTGGTCCTATTTTCAGACATTAGGTTCTACAAATGGATATACTGGACAAACCCGTTCCAGCATGCGATTAGCGCGCTGATCGACTACGATAAGCTTCTATTGCGACACATCCCAATGTCAGACACATTGCTCATGCCCACAGCTCCCTGATGGCTCGTACGTGTGGGAAAGGATATCAAGCATCCGGTCCTTAAGCCAAGAGAGGCTGAACTCTGATGTGATAACCTTAGCAGGGATGTGCACAACATTTGTGCTGCTTGCTTTCCTCTTCTTCACCACACTGAAGCACAACTCCCCACACGCCCATTGAGACTACTGAGTCAAACGAGTAAGTGTTGGCTTTTACTATTACAGCCATATTTTTGTCCATTCGCACCTTAGTCGTCTGTGTTCAGCTGTTGCAACTGTATTATGTTTCATCACACTGTAAAGAGTACTACAAGTGTTGATTGGTATTGAATATTGAGTTCTATTATTGGTGTAAAGATGTATGATGTATGATCTGTTATGAGATGTCACTCTGCTCTACAGACGATAGTGGCTTGTTAGATGTAAAACAATACTTCCCTTTCCAGAGCACTCGTCAGCAGATTAATTACATTGATTTCAAACTGCTCTACCAATACGTGCAGCGCATACGAGATACAACACACTCGAATCAATAAACAATATCACAAGGGTGGGAGACGAACTTACTTGTCCCGGCCAGTTGCAGGCCGTTACGTCCCCCTTGGTGCGGGCATTCGGTCGAACATATGATGAGCACGCGCCGGCACCTCGCATAGGTAGCCATGGCAGATGTACGATGGGCCAGGCACAACGGTGAAGGCAGCGGCCTGGGAGCCGTTGGCGCCAGCGCCAGCGCCGGCATGGGACCACCTCCCGTCTCACCGATAGCCCGCTCGTGGCTAGTAGGTCACTAGGAGGCGCCGAGGTGGTGGCGCGCTTTGCTTTGGAAGCGATCGGAGGCAGCCGCAAGCGGGATGCACAAAATACGCCAACCAACGGCGCGCAAGCGGGACGCACAAAATACGTCAACCAATGGCGCACGCAGTTTCTTTAGACTGTAGAGAGTCACGTTTCGCACAAAACCTCTCTACGTGCTCTGCGCAAGGACGACCCGCCGCCGCCGCCCGTCAGGAGATCCCCAGGTACCGCACCACTGGTCTCTCGGATCCCCCGTCTTCAACATTTGGTCTGCTGTTCTGCTCGTCTCATTCAGTGCGATGAATCCGTTGTTGGTGGAGGAAAATATCATTTTTTTTTCTATTATCTTTGCGCATGGGTTTTGGCGGTAGAAGGGTTTGGGGGCGGCGGCCTCAAATCGTCCCCCGGCGCGGTGTGATACAGGGAGGGGTTTCAGCATTCTCGGCCGCGGTGCTCGTCGTTTCGTTAGGGATATTTGGTTAGGAGAGGGACTGATGTGGCCGTGCCTGCGTGGTGTTCGTAAGAATGCCGCACCCTGATAGACTATTGGATCTAGGACTATGTGTTAGCTATTCGTGTTGACAGAAGATTTTCCTAAGACGAGTTGCAGGTATCTTAAGGTGTTACTGTACATCTAAACAAATAGATAGAAATAGCTAAATTGCCATAGTGTTACCATTTGTCTGATCCTAGCAATTGTCAAGGTCGTGATGGCCATCTCTCGTTATGTTTTTTTTTTTATAAGAGAACGGGGCTCCAGCAGAGAAACTGGCTGGTACTGCTCCCCTTGGGAAACCCAGGGACGCAAGGCTCATACGAGTTCGAACCTGCATTAGCTGCCCACCAACTGGTGGTGCTGGCCACCAAGCCCAATGCTCGGTCCTTGTTTGAGATAGTGTTAAATGTCGTGCTCCCTCAACTTTTTTTCTTCGTTTTTCATGAAGTTTTGGACCACGTGGGAACCACACGGGAGTCTGCCTGATGTTCTCGCGCGTTGCAGGGGCGGCTCCATCCGCTCATTTTGGAGGGACAGGGCTGATACCGAATATCAGGGTATATTCTTTCGGTGGCAGGCTCGCCCCCGCCTGACCTCCAACCAAACGCCTACAAAATAGGGGCCGCCCCACCCAACTTGCCCAGTCATCCATCCAAACACATCCTGGTTCTGGATGATGGCTCGGGATGGACGGCACAGAGATAAATGCGGCGCTCATGACGTTCCACCGAACCGGTTCGGAAACCAGTCGGCGGCGTCACTGTGGTACCAAGCTATCAGACCTCGAGACCAAGGGGAAGGTGAACGTTAGCAGCAGGCAGTCGTGACGGTGCACAAGGGGGAGACATGGTGCGGCAGGGACATGCCTCAAGGCGAACAGTGTGCGGTCTATGTCTTTTTTTTTTTTTTGAAAAAAGGCAGGAGTTATTCATTAAGGTAGAAGATAAAGAATTACAAAGACTAACCCGGCAGGACTGCCGAGCCCGAGCTATGATCATCACCAAGCTCGAGCATGCGAAAAGACAGGAGAAGCACGGAACAAACAATCTGAGGCCAACTGCCATCCATCATCGACGTGCTTGAATTGAAAAAACTACTAGGAAGGCAACCACAGTGTGATGTCTATCAGCTTGTTTGCCTGGCTGCTTTGCAGCGGCTGCGATTCAGCAGCTACACTGTTTCAGTTATTTCTTTAACAGCCGTGTTTGCAGTTATTTCTTTAGCAGCCGCTACAGTAAAACGGCTACAAAACAGTCTGCCGAACAAGCTGCATTTTAGCAGGTCATAAGACACTTCCATTTTAAGCATAAACTGCGGATTCTTTTGTTTTCTGCAAAAAGATGGTTGGTAAAGAAATGGCGTTGAAAAGTATCATTAGCTGAAAAGATGGTTGCCTTTGTCTTTTGACCCATATATACCTGTTTAGCAGGCTTTGTAAGTCAGATTAGAGACATATTCTTTTTTTTTACTTGTTTAAATATTGTTCTTTATGTTTCTTATGGTTCAAAAAATAAAGCATCCCCTTCAGAGCCATGGAGGATGTGCACAAACCTTTGGACATAACATCATAAGACTGACTCTAACAACAATGTGCATTTTTTGACAAGCAAATACATCTTTACCTCGCATGTACAGTAACAGGCATCTGGCGTCTCCAACAATGAAATTCATTTTGAAGAGGCAACTGGACGCCCTGTGCCGCTCGGCGCGCGCTGCCGCCTCGCCGACAATAGCTACTGGATGAGCACCATCGCCGCCCGTACGTCGGCGACGCACAACGGCTACTTGCTGGGCGGCCTGCACTGGTTCACGCTGCCCTTCGCTGGCCACGGCACTGGGCCTCGGCGCGCTCGCCCACGACCTCCCGCTCACGGCGAAAGAGGGAGCCAGGGGCCTCGTCCCGACGGCAACGGCCACCGCGCTCATGGGCGAGCCGGGCTCCGTGCTCCTCCTCGGGCGCCGACGACCGGCAGGTCCTCCGCGTGTCCAGAGCCGCCGTCCTCTGCTTCGGCTGCTTCATGGGCGTTCCGGCGCGTCGCCGCCTTCACGCCGCAGCCCCGCGCGCCCCGCCCCGCTCGCCGTCGCCCCCGCGCCCCGCCTGTCCTTCCCGGCGCGCCCGCGACCCCGCCTCCCGCGACGAACCGCCGCAGCACGCGCCGGCCTCCCTCGACGCGCCCGTCTCCATGCGCACGCGCTCGCCGAGCTCCGCCATGCGAACGCGCACGCCGAGCTCCGTCACGCTCGAGCACCTGTCTTCCGCGCCACGCCGCCACGCACGCGCGCCTGCCTCCGCCGCGCCCCCGAAATGCCCCGCCTCCACGCGCCGCGCTGCTCCCGCCTCCACGCGCCGCCCCCGCCTCCACGCCAGCCCGCGCGGCAATAAGATCAAAATCACTTCAAAACGCCAGCGCAAGCACAAATTCAGAGTCCCTCGAACTGAAATCGAGACTTGAAACGCAAATGCGAGCACCAATTTCGGAGTCTCTAGAACCCAATTCGAGAAATTCAAGTCAGTACGAACCAATCCCCTCTGCAAGCACACACATCGTAGCCAGAGAGTCAAACCGAGAACTCCGAACTGGAACCAAATCTAAGCGCAGTTGCAGGAATGCAGAACCAAATTCAACACCAAACAGTTGGGAGCTGCTGCTGCGTCGCCGCCTCCGCAGCATCCCGCGGCCTCTTCAACGGTGCCTGCCTGTCTTCGCACCCGCTTCCTCAGCAGCAGGGGAGGCGGGGACGAGACGAAGTTGGGGTCGGCCGCAGGGAAGGGGAGGGGAGAAGTGCCGTTACTCGCCCGGGAAGTGCTCCCCGCTCGCCACACATGCGGAGGATGTTGGGGGTGGCAGGGACACACGAGAAGCAGGGGAACCATCCTGCTCGCCTGCCGCTCGCTCGCGCCGCACGCAGCAAATGCATTTGAGGAGAGAGGTGATGTACTTTTAGATCGTCTCTCTCCTCCGAATGCAAAATTCTGGAGAAGGATCTGATAATGCAGTGTTGAAATAGATGCATATATGGCTTTGCATTGTGCTGTTGAAGTCAGCCTAAGGATCGACAAATTCATATAATTTGCAACCTCTTGCTATTGGTGGATGAGTATAGTAAGCACATGCTTGAATTACCCTTCCATATTTCTGACAACGATGGACCCACTGGTGGGACGAAAATGAACCAAGTGCAGTGGTGGACTGGTGGCACAGCGTGTACGGCGCCGTTGCAAGGCGACATGAGGAAGAGACGAACAGAGACCAACAGGAAGAGACGAACAAAGCGACTCCGATGATTGTATGACAAAGATGCAAACGGCTGCTGTACCGGAGTCCTAAAGCTTCCAAGGTGTGCAGCTTGTGCAAATTTGTGTTTACTTTTTGTCATCAGTTCAACTTCTCGGATTGTTCGCAACAATATTTGGTTTTGCATCATGCTTCTTGATCGGCGCACTTGCAGGTTCAGAGGAACTTGCGGGGAGGCGGCGGAGGATCTCCGCGAGCTTGGCCGCTTCGGTATTCGCGCGCCTCTGACCAATGTGCAGACTGTTGCCGGCGGTGTGGACTGTTGCCTCGAGTAGTAATAAAGAGATTTCGTTTTCGAAAATAGCAAAACAGAACGAACATTTGAAAAACTTTAGCCCTGGCAATCATCCGAGCGTCTTAGCTCCTATGGAAAAGTATGGTCGTAACGACAAGCTAACAACCGAGAACTATTTTTTTTGCTGAGCAATACCACATGGAAGAGTTCTGGAGTAATTGCTAGTAACTCTTAACATGTGTGTTTCAGAGCGTTGATGGTCGAGAAGACAAATGAATTATATTCGGCTGCGGTCATAGGTACATCAAAGCAGTATTCCTTGAAGAACTATAAGTGCTAGCTCTATCCATTTGAGAGTTGAGATTAGAAGCTTTCATCTAACATATATATCCCCTTATCCAGGGACAAAGGAAGCTGATAGCCAGAGGACAAATGATAGTGTGTTGATATCTACTATTCCAAGAAGCTTAGCTTATGCTGAGAGATCGTATAAATCGTCTGGGAGCGGTAGGTGTTGGGAAGCCGAAGAACCCGTCAATCCTGCGTGGCTCCGCAAGCTGTTCTGGTTAGGTCTCAAGCTGATTGGTTCAAGTTTCGGTACCTGAACTGGATCGCTCTGTTTGCATGCCAGCGACGAGGAAAATTCTCTGCGGCACGTATGTAAACAGGGTCGTGTGCAGCACCACTGGATATACGCCACGTGGTCCTCTGAATCAATCTCCGAGGAAAAAAGGGAAAAGGGATCAATATCTTTCCTGATCGGCTTCAGCCAGATCTACGCCGCTGCTAATTCTTTCACAGCTCGCACGACACCGGCAGTAAGGGTGGAAACGGATCGAATACGGATCGGATAGTGACTTTTTCACATCCATATTCATATTTGTATAAATATAAATACGAATATGAATATTTTTGAATACAAATACGGATCGAATATTAAACGAATGCGAATAAAAAACGGATGTCACTATAATTCCGACGGATACGGATACATCTAACTTTCGATGTTGTTAAGACAACCACTACACTTTTTCTTCTCTAAAGTATATCTAATGGCATTATTTTACATGGTGTACACTAGTTCACATCAAAATTGAATCAATTTTATAATATTTTTGATATAATATACGGGTATATTTATGATATAGTAGCGGATACGAATAAGAATACAGATATGTCGAATATTTGATGTCAAAACCTCAAACCATATCCACATCTATATTTTCTAATCGAATACGAATACGATTTCGAATGGTGTAAAAATATTAATCGAATGACAAATTTCATACCACATTTGCATTTTATCGGATACGAATATCGAATAATACAAACTATTCGTATCCACTTTCCACCCCTAACCGGCAGCGGGCACCATGGATGGCACGACCAATGTGATCCGGTTGGCCCCCATGGTCTCGCACGCATTGGTGAGATGCCCAACGCTGCTGAAGGAAACGTTCCCAGCACCGAGTTGAGGTAGATACTGCGCGCGATGAGGGAGCTCCTCTCGCTGTTAACTAAGCTTTCTGCGCCTATATTTTAATATTGCATTGCATACCGTACGAAAGGCAAGGTTAGTTCTGCAACATATGATTATTGGTTCAGAGATGTGATCGCATCATCTCACCTTTTCATGGACCGAATGATAAGAGTACAAAGAGATGTAACTTGACTACGTTTGCATGGTTATCGTTTAAATATCAGTTTAGCACATTTTTTCTGCACACATGTGCCTTCTTATGTGGTGTTGACGAGCCAAAATTTCACAACTTTAATTTGTTGCAAATACAACTGCATTGCAATGAAGTGTCAACAAGTTAGTAAAGTTTTACATCTCTGAAACTAATAGCTCTGAAGTTTAGAAGCTTTAATTCGTTCCAATAAGATCACAGCATGTGTCATGCTAGCCGCAGATTTGATGTAATTTGCATTGATTCATTTGTCCTACATAGAGGCTTTTTCAGATTTTAATTAGGACCATGTCACATGCCATTCTCGTAGTACGTTTGGTCTGCGGTGGGCAGCACTGTCATTGATTGGCTGTTGAATCAGTGTTTCTGCCATCACAGATTCAGAGCTACTTTCAACACAAATATGATCCCAATAGCATATACAAGATCAATATGACTACTCCTGCAACTCAATCTATTTTCCTCTTTTCATCGGGACTTGCACTTGCTTTTTCCGGCCTTAGTGGTATTTCGGGTCCTTTTTAGCCATAGAAAAGTAGGTTCGGATTCTTGAAGAAGTAACTGTCAAAGCTTTGTTGGGATAGCTTTTATCGAGCAAGTAGTTAAGGACTAGAATGAGTGAAGAGCTTAGCTCTAAAACGAAACGTTCAAATTAGGATTCTGTATTTCCTTGTCTACTCTATTGCTACGTTCAATATTTGCAATGTAATCCATAATGCAAGATTGTGATAGAACAGTCAAGGACCATAAAGAAAAAAGAATGATCTGATTATGCGTGTGAGAATGAGAGACGTTGGGAAACCAAAACACTCAGCATTGGACCATAACAAGCTCCCTGCTACGAAGAGGTTGGAAAGTTTCGTAGACTCGAAGTCCGCCAGGCAACCATATCTTCTTGAGGAAGAGGGTGCCTTCTCTTTGACTTGGCAGCAGGATACATCAAAGCCGCCACATTAGTTTGTACCTGAAAATCAAGATGCAATGTATCGCCTTATTTCCAAAAACAAATTATATCATCTTATTTGTTACTTAGAACGTGTCATTTGCGTATGTATCTAATCTACATGAGAAAGAGAGGGCCAGTAGTACGGGAATGGTAATGCCAGAGAACACATTGGATTTAACGCCTTGCAATTTTTTTATTTTTTTTGCGAAAGTAACGCCTTGCAATTGTATTAAGAAGAACGCTGTTATTTTTTTTCCTCACCATGTCATATGTTGCGTTCTCACGGTAACTATTCACAAATTTTTACTGGAAAAATTGACGGATCATCTTTCGAAAAATTGACGGATCACCCCCCATTTTATTTGCTGAAGCATTGATGGGGACTTTCTGAATCTATCAGCCATATATAGAGGGCTAGCTAGCTCATTCTGCTCTTATCTTTTATCTGAGAGACCACAGGGCCGGGTGTGTACACAACTGTTTCAGGATTTAGCTTGTGCTGTCTGGCGACTTTCTATCTGTAGTTTTTAGCGACCTTTTATTTGCAGCAGTAACATGAGTGATCAAGATTAGCTACAGACAATATTAGTCATATGTAGACAGGTTTGGGAGGTACCAGGATGCCATCGATCACTTCCAGCTCTTTTAGTTCTACGGATTAACCCGTCCAGTACGCGGCGGCGCGACGTCGACTGCTGACTTTTCTCCGGATCACTTGATTGACTGGAAGACCTCGCTGAGTGGCTTGGAAGAACGGGGCTGCGACGGGCGGAATGGTCTGAAACTCTGAACGAGCTGGAACGTTCTCATAAAGGCGATTGCATACTTGTGGCTGGAGAATGATTATTCGCTCTTGCAAAATACTCATTCAGATGCCGCCTACCAATTGGTCACCCATGGCCGTGAGCTCTATGCAAAATACTCATTCAGATGCCGCCTACAGGTTTTCCGCCCAACAAAAGCTGAGATAAATCGGCCATTTACGACGCCTAATTCATAGAGACGACCCATAGTGCAGATACTGATAGCGATGTGCAGCATTTTACCTGCCTCTAGAGAGCTTTGTTGCTTCATTAATGTAGACAAGAATATAGTTTTCGCTTTTGACTTTTTGACATCATGTTTGTCCGTTTTTCTTATTAATTTTTTTTGTGTTAACATTAAAACAAACATGTCAAGATTAAAGTACTTTCATTGATAAAAGAAGTTATAAACAAATAAATAATATTTACGTAAAAAATTGAATAAAAAATGATTAAACATGATGTCTGAAGGTAGAAAAACTATAGTTATTTTGGGACAGAGAGAGTACATCGAGTCCTTTCACCTCGGCACCCTCGATAGAGCGGATTTATTGATGACGACTTATGTTGCAGGTCCTATCCTACCCGTTGGATGCGTGAGTTGGTTGGGAGAGACGAGTTGAATGGGGCAGAAGGTTCGGTGGTATATGTTTTTTGAAAATCGCCATCGTATGTGCGCTCATAAGGCTCTAGTACTATGGCGTGGTGTGCTTGGGAACATTTTTGCGCCTTGGTACAGCAGTTCTTGGGAACGAGTGCCCATTGTGTTGCGTTTTTGGAACATTTTGTCTGTATAAGCAAAATATCTCACTCGCGATGGATTAAACTACTCAGCCACACAGTTCTACACTGGAGGCGAGGTCGGCCACAAACCCAGCGGATCTGGGCAGCCACCGGTGAGGGTGGACTCCACGGAGAGGTTAGAGAGCGTCAAGGCGGCGGCAATGTCCCGCCCACCATCAACATCCCCGGCGGGTTCCGGAGCCGGGCTGCCTCTCCAATCAGAATTGACGACGCGAGAAGAGTAGTCACATCACTTGGTTTCAATTTGCAGAGATATCGAAATGTTTCACCTGAATACTCATGCTCTTCCAAGTTGTATTTGTCTTAATTTCTGCCGCCCCAAATATGCCAGAGTTTTAGCAGGTTTTGCAAGTTACGTTTGGTAATAGAGAGTGAAAATAATGTGCATGAGCAATAAATTCCCTTTTTGCTTGGTTTAAATAATTCTCCTCTTGGTCATCATCATGGTTCAAAAATTAAAATATCACCTTGGGAGCCGTGGAGGGGATAGCACCCTACGGATCGGTTCCACTGGTGGAATGAGAAATTAACGAAGTGCAGTAGTGGTGGTACTAGAACCTCAAACGTATTGGACCCTATTTATATCCCTGGATCTCTCTTGTTGAGATATGAGAAATAGAAGTTAATTTAATGAACGACAAACATGGCCAGAAGACCATCTTTAGAATGTGGAGAGAATCTCCAAAGCGACGCCTCTCTAAAGAGGTTGTGATTCAGCCATGATACCACCAACGTTGATGCCCGCCGTCTACCTCTTACATTTGTGTTTTTATTAATAGGTTAGTTATATATTGGTACCTTCACAACATGATTTGTTTCTATTCACATAAATACTATTGCATATCGTCATGGTTGGTCATCTCATTAACAAATCAATGGAGTCGTGGATATAGACTACATCCATATAAAGGAGAGGGGCTATCACAATTCACATCGTGCCATTTACAGACCTTGTGGCTTTTCTGTTTTAACCTGATCCCGGTGGTTTTTAACAAGCCTTTGCATATCCACCGGTAGTCAGATGAGTGAGAAACAAATGTTTTATGTTTCACAATAAAAGAAAGAAACAAATAATTTTTGGAGGTATCAGGACAGACATGTAACGTGTGGGAATGGTAGGTATCAGGATCTTAAGGACGACGTCGATGGAAGGGGGACCTTCTATGTGTAGGGTGTCCTATGTTTAACATATGATAGATGGGCCTAATAGCCCACCAAATCTGACCAGCCCAGCCCAACTCAGAGAGTCAACATTTTAGTTATTCCATTTCAACATTTTTTAAAATGAAATCAACATTTAAAAAAAATATTGACTAGTAACAACAAAAATGTTGACATAATACAAACAAAATGTTGACGTAGTACATTCAAAATGTTGACGAAAATTTTAAATTTTAAACATGTTCATATTGGATCTCATTTTGAAGAATTAATTGTAACAAGCACGTAGGTTTAAACGGATTTGAAAACGGAGTTACGGTAGAAAAATGCGTTTAAAGTTTGAAATTCGTTTCTTTTTCTCCCGCTCCTCGCCCGCTCCAATCAGAGCGCGACACGTGTCGCACATTTGTGGTCTCCTCCTCAACCCGCAGCGTTTGCCAGCCGTTCGATGTCTGTCCGCACAAATCTTAAAGCGTCCGATTGTAAAAATCCCTTAGGACGGGCTACGTATAGGATTGGCCGATGGAAGGGGCTACGGTGAACTATCAATTTTTGGAGACCCATGTCGTACCCCATTTTTGGAGCACTAGTGCTTACCGTATCAGTCCCTGGATCAGTAGCTGATACGACACTTTTACAGAATGGCATCTCAGAGTCATACCATTGATAATATTACCAAGTCTCATTACAAGCCTTTATATTACAAAAGGTCTTTTTACAATGGCCAAAAGCCTTATTACAACACGGCACAAACACCACACTTGAGCGTCACTGAGGACAGTGACACCACACTAGAACTACTGCAACAGAAGACTGAAGCGGGGTCCACTCTACAGGCAGACTTGCGCGCGGACGGAAACCCTAATCATCATCACCATCACCTTGAAAATCATACTCTGGTTCTTCTTCTGAATGATTGAAGCAAGAGTGAGTACATAAGGTACTCAACAAGTCCTAACACAAGGGTTAATAGCATGCAAGGGAGAGATCAAGGATAAAGGCTGGGGTGTATCATATCGGCCGAAAAGCCAATTTTTGGTGCAAGGATTTGTTTGAAAAACAAATCAGCTTTGCAAACTAAGTCAAGTAAGGATTTTGAATTTAGTGGGGTTGGTTGGCCCTGGGGGAGATGCATCCATCCCGCCAGTTCCCAAGTTTTAACGCTGGCCGACAACCAGCACACGGCTCCAAACCGGTGTATTCCAAAACACACACGCCAAGGATAACTCACACAGGAAAAATCTAATCATTTGTGTGGCCATTGCTTTCGCAATTGTCCAATGCCGTGGAACACGGCTATCCGGATAGATTCAACACTCTGCAGAGGTTGTGCACTTTACCCATAAGGTATATCAGCCTTTGCCATCGTCATGGTTTAGACTGGCATACTAATGGTTCCGTACCTACTTGGTGTCACCACGGCACCACCACGGAAAATCCACAACTAGGGGCATCCATTCACCATAGGAATCAGGGCCACAGGCCAACACCATCCGCCGGACGCTAACGCCAATCTCGTTAGGTCTTCTCCTGGCTTCCGCTGCGACTCCCGCCTCCTGGTGGGTACCGGGTGATACTATAGCAGGGTGTGGTTCCAAACCTTTCCCATACAAGGCATGTGGTTGCACGATGGGTGCTAAGCAAGGCGGCACATGAACCGGTCCTTATACGACCGAACCAGGCATCTTCAATAGCCATTCCTCACGAGAAAAGGCGTCCCAGAGATAGCCTCCCCACTGAGGACTACCTCGCCTGGTCCCGCCAAAACATACCCCACTATGGGTTGCATATCATCACTAATCCCACCCAAGTTCACATTTACGCACACCACCAAGCACACACACATTTTAACACAAAAACATGTGTAGCAAGATTAATTATATACACAGTGTAATAAAGTCCTAAGCAGCATTTTCATCCAACAAATCATTAAGGATTAATGATGTTGGGACCTAGGGTTACCAAGGAGATTAGGGTATAAGCAATATCAAGGTGAGGCAATCAACAATTACTTAGGACATACTAAGCATTTAAATCACTTATAAATATTATGCATGTTTATTTGAAATCAGGCTCTAAGTGGGATTATTTGCAAGCATAGGCGCGATATGATCAAGGGGGTTAGGGCTTGCCTTCAAAGTCTTCTTCCTCTAGTCCTTCCTCGTAGTCGGGGTCCTCGTGCTCTTCTTCGAACGCTTGGTTATCTAACGATCAGAAGTAAAAAAAAGGCGAATAAATCTACCGCTCAAACAAATAACAATCATTAAATAAATTAAAGATCCGAATAAACAGCAAATAGGGATGGCTTTGGTGTGGATGAGTAGACAAGGATTTTAGAAGAATTTAGGCGAAAGAATTTCTGGATTCGGAGTTAAAATGAAATAGTTATGAATTTTCGAATGAATAGGAAAGGGAAGGATTAGGGTTTGATCAACTTAATTAAGTATAATCAACATCCTAATTCTCCAGAGGTGTTCAAAGGTTGCAAAATAGTTAGAAAGGAATATATGATTTTTGGGAATTTATTGGGATTTTTCTGCTATTGGAAATGTGCTCGAAATTGTTTTCTGTGTACAAACTCGGGTGTACCCAGTGTTTTACTCTGTGTGTGTGAGACTGACTTGCGGGTCCAGAGGGGCCGGGTTACTGTGCGGTACTGTGCGGTGGGCCGAGTCCACGTGGGCTGTGGACCGGCTGGGGTTGCGAGGTGTTCACCGTGGACCGGGCGCACCACGTGGCGCGATGACCCAGTCGCTGCGGGCCTGGGGCGCCGACGTGGCAGCCACGTCGGACGACTGCGCGACGCCGTCAAGGCGCGGCGGCGCGACGCCGGAGCGCTCACCGGTGGGGGCTGTGGTGGCCGGAGCGGGACGCGGAGGGTGCCTGCGAATGCTACGCGCGACGGCGGACCCTAGGGTTCTTGACGTCGACGAGGGCAGGGGCTAGGGCTGCGCTGCGAGCTCGCCGGAGACTTGGGGCTAGGGTTCTTGACGTCGACGAGGGCAGGGGTGGACTTGGGGGCGTGCGGACGTGCACGTGTGCGCGCGCGGGCTGTGCGCGACCTCGGCGAGGCCGGGGAGGGCTCCGCTGCGGCCGGAGATGGAAGAGGGAGGCGGCGGAGCAGCTGCGCTCGGCGCGGGCAGGTCTCGGGTGCGCAGAGAGGAAGAAGAGGGGCGTAGGTGAGGGGGATGGGAGCGAGGAAGCTCACCTTGAGCTTGGTTGGAGCGGGGAGTGGCGGGATGCGGCGGAGGGCCTCACCGGAGTTTTGGCCGGAGTTGGGAAAGAGAGGGAAGGAGCTCGGCTTTGCGCGCGGAGGGGTGAGTGGAAGAGTGGAGTGGCGGAGGAGAAGAAAGGAGGGCTCAAGCGCGTTTTATAGTCGCGCTAGGGCGGTGAGCTCCGGCGAGATATTTCCTCGCCGAATTTGACGCCGACGCGACGCGCGAAGGCGGTGCGGCTCGATGACGCTGGCGCGGTGTGGGCACGGCGTGGTTGCAGTTCTCGCGACGAGACGGGGCGGAGCTGTGCGCGACGTCATGGGGCAGGGAGGGATGGAGCTCGCCGGAGTTAGGGTTGACGCGACGAGGGCGGCGCTGTGCAATGGAACGGGTCGAGGGAGCGGAGGTGTGGCTCACGTGAGCGGAGAGGACGGTCCCTGTGGCGCGGAGATGACGCGACGACGAACCCGGCAGCACGGTATGGGCGGCGACGGATTTCACGCCGGCGTCGCCAGGAGGAAGACGACGACGCGGGCCCCACCTGTCGGCGACACAGAAGGGGAACGGGCCGCGTCGTGCTGGGCCGGGAGGAAGTGGGCCGGGAGCGGGCTGGCGCGGTGAAGGAGAAAAAGGAGAGAAAAAGGAAAAGGAGGCTGGGCCGGCTGAAGATTTGGCCCAACACAGCTTTTGGAGCTGGAATTGATTCAAACAAATTCTGGGATTTGAATTTGAAGGCAATTCAAATTCGGACAAAAACAAAAACCAAACAAACACTTAAAATAAAAACAATAAACTCCAAAAATGCATATGATGAGCTTTGTGCATGATTTAAAATTCAAAAATTTTATTTTTGGTTCTAGCTTAATCTAGAAAATTGTTTTTAGTTGAAATTTTTTAAAAAGGGTCAAATTTTAAGGGTTTTTAAATGAGCACAAAATTGAGGGTGCTACAACCCATCCGAGGGTGTAATTTTTACATTTTGGCCCTTTTCAGAAAACATTTTCACATATGGACCCCTGAGGAAAATATGTCCAGAAATGGACCCTTTTCTGAGCGCCATATGATTTGGCGCTCAGGTTGAATACCTGGGCGCCGCAACAATTGGCGCCCACCCCTGCCACGTCAGCTGGAGGGCACGCGCCCGTTCTGCTGACCTGGCAGGGGGTGAGCGCCGGCTCCTTTGGCGCCCACAGGTGAGCGCCGCATCCTTTGGCGCTCACCCCCGGGGAGATAAGGCCCGCGGGCCTCTTTCTTTCTTCCCCTCTTCTTCCTCCCCTCAGTTCGATTGCTCAAGAAAACAGAAGGCAGACGCCTCCTCTCTCTCCCCCTCCCATCCCCTCCTCCAAATCCCTCGATTTCGCATGGTTTGAGGCCAAATCTTTTGGACGAATTGCTTCCCCAAGGTATCCTCCTCCACCTCCATGAGTTTCATCCGATGAAATTGCTTCTAAGTCTCTAATTTCGGGTAACCCTAACCCTAGGGTTTCATGTAGGAATCCGTCGATTTGATAGGTTTCCTTGTTAGATTTCCATTTGTACGATGAAATTGCTTCTAAGTCTCTAATTTCGGGTAACCCTAACCCTAGGGTTTCATGTAGGAATCCGTCGATTTGATAGGTTTCCTTGTTAGATTTCCATTTGTATGTGTAATGTGGTTGATATGTTGATGTTTGGAACCTCCGGTTGTAGTTGGTTTTATTGGTAGCAATGAATTGTTAGTATGCATGCTAATGACATAGGGTATTATGGTTGAATTTGTGAAAATTGTAGTTTTCTTGGTGCTTGTTTGTTGGTTTTAATGTGATAGGAGGTCCTTGTATATGAATTGGATGTGTTGTGCAGTAGGAAATTGGTAGGGAAAATTTTTGGTTTATTTTGATATGAAGAATGCTAAATTGGAAAATGTCTTTATTTTTTGTTGAAATGGATGTAGATGGCTAAATGTGTGAGAGTGCACCACGGTGGTTCAATTGTCAGGACTGAAGATGGTAGTGTTGATTTTGTTGGCATGAGAGAGGATGTGTTTCTTTTTGTTGAGACCCCAACTTTATGTATTGTTGCATCTCGAGTGAGGCAACGTTTGGGATGGATTGAGGAGGGTGTTAAGTTGGATTTTGAAGGAAGAATTGATGTGGGTTCGTCGAATGGGCCACGCATGAAGATAATGGCTCCAGTGGGTAGTGAGGAGGAATGGCAAGCATATGTTGAGATTGTTATGAATTCATAAGTTCGAGCTTTAGATTTGGTGGTTCGGAAGGTAGTGGTGGATGGAGGCGTAGGTATTGGTTATTCGAATGAAGTAGAAATTGACCTAACCCAGCCATCACAAGCAAGTGTGCATGACGGTTTGGCACGGAATTCTGCAGCAACCGTAGTGATGACTGATTCGGTTGGAGACCAAATGCCTCCGATCGTCCCGAATTGTGGTGATGATCGTAGGGATGAAACTCTGTCGGACATTGAAACGGTTCCTCAAGTGGCACCTAATAAAGTAGTGGCACCTAATGAAGATAACTATGGTGTTGCTACCGATCTAGTGGATGTCCCGGTTTTTGGTGATGATACAAATTATGAGGAGGAGAGAGCGGAGGATTCGGATGATGATCGCCCTATCGGTGGATTGGCAGAATGGGAGAAGGAAATGTTGAGGCAAGTGATTACGGACCGTGATCCATTGGTCCCTGATTGTCGGGATTTGAGCCAGGGTCATAGAGCTGTTGCTGATGGAGAGGAGACCGAGAATGTTGTGCCACGGGTAGAAACAGCTGAAATAATTCAGAAGGGTATTATCTTGCAGGATATGGAGTCAATGAAGATGTGGTTGAATGAGTACTCTGTGTTGCACTGCCGTCCTCATAGTGTGAAGCATTCTCACAAGCAGCGACGGTTCATTGTTGTGTGCAAGCGTGGCTGTCCTTGGACAGTACGCGCTCGGAAGACTCGTCATGCGAAGTGGAAGATTACAAGTGTGGTGCAGCCTCATACTTATGGCTCTGACAATCCGGATGACAGCCACCCACAGCTGAGCTCCAAATTTATTGCTCAGAGACTTGTCAATATCATAAAGCATACTCCAACCATGCCGGTGGCTTCCCTGATTGAGATGGTACGTTTGAAATGGAGGTACCGCATTAAGTACGGCAAAGGTTGGCGGGCAAAGCAACGCACTCTGAAGACATGCTACGGCGATTGGGCAGAAGCATATGAGCATCTGCCTGCAATGTTGCATGCCATGAAAGCCAAAAACCCGGGCATGCATATGGAGTATGTCCCTAAGTCACAAATAAAGAGAGCGGATGGAAGGGAGATTTTCTTCCGAGCATATTGGTCTTTTGCCCAAAGCGCTGAGGCTTTCAAGCATTGTCGGCCTGTGATTTCTATTGATGGCACCTTCCTCACTGGGAAATATCAGGGCACCATGCTTATTGCCATCGCAATGGATGCTAACCGGCAGCTTGTACCTTTGGCATTTGCAATTGTTGAGAAAGAAACAACCTCAAGCTGGGGATGGTTTCTGAGAATTGTGAGGAAAGTGGTTGTTGGTCCCGGCCGTGACATTTGTGTCATCTCCGATAGGCATGCTGGCATACTTAATGCGGTGCAAGAGGAGTTGCCGGGGTATGGTCGTATACATCATCGATGGTGTATACGGCATCTAGCACAAAATTTGTTGAAGGTTGATCATATCAAAGAGAACTTCAAATTCTTTGAGGAAGTTTGTCGGCAAACTGAACGTGACCTTTTCAAACAGGGCTTTGATGCATTGAAGACAAGGACCATTGACGCGGGTAGGCAATTCTTAGATAGGATATACGAAGAAAGGGACAAGTGGTCGCTCGCATATGATGTGGGTGGTGCGCGATGCGGATTCATGACTAGCAACATGGCTGAAATGTACAACAATTTGTTTAGGGGCGTTCGTGCGTTGCCGTTGACTGCTATTGCATCGTTCACATTTTACAAAACAACGGAGTGGTTTGTTGATCGGTTGAAGGAAGCAAATGTTGTTTTAGGCTTGAGGGAGAAATGGGCACCTACATTGACAGTAGAGGTTGCCAAGTCTTTGAATCGAGGTAGTGACATGGTTGCCACATGCTTTGATTTTCAGACATGTACTTATGAAGTAATGGAAGGTGGTGGAACCACCGTCGGCGGTGAACATCGTGGTGCTCGAAAGTTCAAGGTGGTGATCACGAGAAACACGTGCACATGTGGAGTGCCTCAGGTTCTACATTATCCTTGTGGCCATATGGTAGCGGCATGTAGGGCTCGAGGTGTTGCTCATGACGGTGGCGCTAGGATCCCTCAATATTTATCGGTGCAAGCTATGGTTCGCACTTGGTCTCCACGGTTCGAGCCATTCCTTGATGAAGATAAATGGGCACCATATGATGGGCCACGATACGTGGCTGATCCAGAGCATCTTGTTCATACGAAGGGTCCGAAGAGGAGGGTACGTTTCACGATGGACATGGACCGGATTAAGCCATCTAAGAAGAAGAGGAAAGGTGCTGCATTCTTTGAAGATCCACAAGAGAAGAGATGTGGCAAGTGCCATGGGAGTGGGCACAATCGGAAAACTTGCAAAATTGATTAGGTAGTAATTGCATTGTTCATTGCTTGACGCTTCATTTTTTGCCTAATCCTTTAATTACATTGCATTGGTCATTACATGTTATTTTATTGTACATGTCATTTGCATTATTTATTTATGATAATGCTTTTAATGTTGTAATTTAATTTAACAATGTTGTTTCATACACAGGATGGCGCGGCCTCTCTTGCTTGACGAGTTCTACGAGAACAATCACCGTGCACGTTTGATCGAGGAGGGTCAGGTATATATATTTGCTTTCTTTCTTACCGTACAATACATTGCAAGATTTCGATGTCATAATAACACTTGTAATTTACATTGATGCAGGTCCTGCCGCTTTTACGCCCTCGTGCCCATGATGGGAGCACGGTGATGCACTACGACCCGCGCTACACCCCGCTTCTTGCTCGGGCTCAGCTTGCGGGTGTGGCGAATGTCGTTGCCCGCGGCATGCCGCCGTTCAACGGGCCAGCACTTACGGCCCTTGCTGATAGATGGAGGCCGGAGACGCACACCTTCCACCTACCTTGTGGTGAGATGACTGTCACCTTGTAGGATGTTGCTATGATGCTGGCCTTGCCTATCAGAGGAGAGCCAGTAACTGGGAGATGCGACAGTGCGGGATGGCGTGCACGTGTGGCAGAGTTTCTGGGGGAGGAGCCACCTTTACCTCCGGATGGGAAGAGAGGCCGTTCAGCAGGAGTTCCTCTGTCGTGGCTTCGGGCACGGTTCAATACGTTCCCCGTGGGTGCCGATGAGGTGACCGTGACGTACCACGCTCGGGCATGGGTCATGCACATGTTTGGTACCGTGCTTTTCCCGGACGCCACCGGAGATTGTGCGTCTTGGATGTACCTCCCGTGCCTGATGGACTGGGATGCTGCTGGTCAGTTCAGTTGGGGTTCCGCGGTGCTTGCCTTCTTGTACCGACAGCTTTGCTCCGCTTGCCGGCGTTACAAGGCGAGCTCCTCTCTGGGTGGTTGTGTCTTTTTGCTGCAGCTTTGGATGTGGTCTAGGTTGCCCGTTGGGAGGCCCAGGGTCCGTGAACCGCAGCCTTGGACGCCGGAGGGGGTTCTCGAGCAGCTGCCCACGGCTGCTTACGTGTGGGAGCACGTGGGGGCGCCTTACGCCGAGACAGGGCGGGCGTACGTGGAGTTTCGCAACGAGCTCGATGCCCCCACACCTAGTTCTCTAAGTCATCATTCGTTTCAATCCATTTTCAGTTTAGTTGTCATATTTCATTTTGCTGTAACACATGATTTGTAACATGCAGGTGAATTGGTGGCCCTATTCTGATGAGGATGTCGCTGCTGTGGAGAACGGGTTGGGGCTGAACCCGTTGTGCCGTCGAGATACAACCCTATGGACGATGAGGTGCCCTCTCATTTGCTTCTACGCTGTAGAGTACCACCTACCAATTAGGGTGATGAGGCAGTTTGGTCGCAAGCAGCCATCCCCACCTGACGCCGTCTCCACATCGATCGAGCTGCATAAGTAAGTATTGTTTTAAGTTGTTCGTCGATATTTTTGTCTCCTCTTTGCGTCCATGAAAACTAATGTTCACCATTTCAGGTTTGATCGATCAAAGCAGAAGAAGGTAACTGACTTTGCTCATCACCATCGTGCGTACCTCGACGAATGGCGAAGATTTGAGGACAACTGCGAGCGCATTCATGCAATGCACCGCGACTCTTCGTTCCGCCGGTACCTTGAATGGTACCAGTCGTCCACACGGTACCGTCTGAGGCAGACTTGGACTGATAGAGATTATGCTGACATGGAATCGTCTGAGGATGAGAACACCCCGTATGATGTCGCGACACGTCAGGGGACGCAGGTTGAGATAGGCCCTGTCCTAGATCGCGTTGTAAGTGTTCTACCTTGGACTCATTCGTTTGTTTTATGTCTTCATTCCGTGCCTTTGGTCATGTATTTCATTTGGCAGGGGCGAGACATTCGGCGCTCCGTCAATGATATCAGCAACGCCATGTCATTCCCCGCGGGTCAACCTGATGGAGAGAGCCGTCTTCGAGCCGCCATGGAGGTAACTTGGCCCTTCGTCATTTTTTCTTATTGTTGCATGTTCTCACTTTTTTAGGAGAATATAATCTCACTTTCTTCTTCTCGGTGCAGCGGTTGCAGCGGAGGCTTCGTAGAGTTGCTGCAAGGTGTGGCTGCCGTGCCCAGACCTTGCAAGATGTGGCTCCTCCCGTTCTTAGTCCGGAGCGGTCAAGGGCATCTGGCGGTTCTCGATCACGTGCATCAGGTGGTTCTCGCTCACGTGGTCGTGCTTCTAGTTCCCGTGGTGCTAGCTCTTCGCGCACTCGGTCTCGTGCACGTGACTCGTCTTTCTCGGATGCTTCTGATGGCAACGACAACGACTATGAGGAGCCGGATGTGATTGGACCATCCCAGCTGGAGGATGCCCCAGGCTCAAGCCAGGCAACACAGCGTACTCGCCGGCCAGTGGAGCGGTACACTCCCGGAACTTACGCTTTGGGCAACAAAGGCAGGGGTAAAGGAAAGAGGGGCCGTTGATGGTGCTGTGTTCTTGTGTGCAATTCGAGTCGGATGATGTCGACTTTGAGTCATATCGATGGATGTTGTCGTGTATGGACTTTGGTTTCTATGAACTTTGTATGTTGTCGTGTATGGACTTTGGTTTCTATGGACTTTGTATGTTGTCGACGACTTTGACACTACAAGAAAAAAGGCCTTTAGCCACGTTGATATTTTGTGGCTACAGAGCCATATTTGTTGCAATCACCTACTATCCCCACAAAATTCATTTCGTGGGCGGCCGTTGCAAGTAGTACCGCGGCAATAGGCTATGGCAAGGACTTTTTTGTTTTGTTGCAGTAACTATGGTTACTGCAACAAAAATATAACGTCGCGATCAGTAGTTGGTGCAACAATGGATTAAGTTGCAATCAACAATGTATGCAACGACATACTCTGTTGCAATACATGCTTATTGCAATGAAATATAACTAGTGCACAAAAAAAAAGAAAAAAATGTACATATATTTGCAACCTCATATTGCTATAGACATGAATCGAACTCGAGACCTCCATATGTGTGGGATTGTACTTTACCACTACACTAGTGTCACTACATATGAATACAAGGGAAATGTTATTTCTTTATCTTGTATCATGGCATGGAAATATTGATTAGAAATCGCGGCAAAAGCTAAAAACCGTGGCAATAGATATCGTGTGTTGCAACAATATCTTGATTGTGGCAATAACTTTCTTTTTATTGCAACAAAATTTCAAGAACTAACGCAACAAAATCTTTTTGTTGTATTAAAAATATCGATTGCCACGACAAATCGATTATTGCAATAATCTTGGTGTATTGCCACAAAAATATTGGAATTCATGCAACGAATACTCTTTTGTTGCAAAAGATACCCCTGTGTTGCAACAATTATTCTTTTGTTGCTATTCACACACACGACTTGCAACGACATTTAAGATTTATGCAACAAAAGCTATTTTGTGGCAATATTGTCTATGTATCGCAACCATGGATGCAAATTGTTGCAATATTACCTATCTGTTGCAACCAAAATTTTGTTGTTGCAAGGTGGCTCGTGGCAAAAGCCAGTTTTTCTTGTAGTGTGAGTCATATCCATTGATGTTGCCGTGTATGGACAGCCGCTTTGTATGGATTTTGTTGTCCTATGTATTTGTTGTCCTAAAATATATGTGCTATGTGTCAGTTTTTGTAAAACCTGACCGCCATTAGATTTGGCGCCCACATTTAAAACAATGGCGCTCTGGCCAAAGAGTACAGAACTTTGGCGCCCAGGTGACTAACCTGAGCGCCAAGTGATCCGACGCCCACCTGGGCGCCGAGTCCTGCGGCGCCCACATCCTGGACACCATCGACCCCCCTGCTTACTGTAATTGAGGGACCTTCGGCGCCCAGGTAAGTAATGTGGGCGCCAAATCATAGGGCGCCCACCTGAGCACCAAAAGACACGGCGCCCACATTGGAATCCAATGCAAATGAAGGACCCAGGGTACTTCTGCTTTTATCATTTTCATGTCAATTATTGTGCGTAGGACAGGGCAGGGCAGGGCCACTTTCCCAATGACAACGATAACTCATCACTGACTAGCATTGGATACCTATGCTATATATGCAGACTTTTGAAAATAAAGGATTCCTTTATCGCTCAGATAAAGATGCATTGGATTCCTGCATGAGTGCCCACCTATGCAGACATTCATCTTCTATATAAACAGCATTGGATGGTCACCTTCCAAGACCACAAGCCACACAATGTCTAACAACGAGCCACCACCACGACTAGAACTTATGTCTTCTGCTAGGATGCGAAGGGAGCTCGATGAGGAGCTTGCACAATGGGAAGATGGACCTCCTGCAAATGACCCCAACAGAGATACCTTCCTCAATCCGCGGCCACCACCAACAGGCTTCGAGGGTGCCCCCCAGTGCCACTGCGGAAGGAGGTGTGTTTCTTCTGCCTCCAAGGATATCGACACTTGGGGCCGGCGCATGTGGAAGTGCGCGCAAGAAGCCTTGAACGATTTGGAGACATATCCCTCGACGGTATGATATATCAATATCAATACAAACGCTTTGGCCTTTTAATGTCGATTAACGCAAATTTTATTGTACAGACAGCTTCAAGAGAGAAACTAGCAAAACGTGGCCAGAAGGCCAAGAAATATTCCAACCTCCCCAAGGGATGTGACTTCATACAATGGATCGATGACACCATCTCTCCAAAAGACCAGGAATGGGTGAACTTGAAAAGAAAGTGGGAGTTGGACGAGCTTCGCGACAAGTTCAAGGCAGGTGGGGCTTCCAAGAGGAATGACGATGATGACAGCTACTTAGGTTCGTCCACCCTGGGCGATGATTAGTGCTTGCTGTTATGCAGATACCCGGATTATGTCGTTATATCATGTTTGTTGTTAGTCCATTTAAATTCCCTAAGGCGTGTTACGATTAAATCCATGCACCAGTAAGTTTATGATGTGCTTGGAACACGCTATTGTTCACTTTTAATCAATGTATGTTGCATGCTAAGTATGAATGTTAAAGCCGGGTTGTTTTCCTTTCATTATCGCCTTGTCATACCTCGCAGAGCATCTATGCTTTGATTGTCCTCTTGTGCATCACTACCTAGCAGAGCATCCTATGGGCCAAAGCTTTTTTCGATGCAGTGCCTGCCAGAAGCACCAATGCATCAATGCACTTGCTTTCCTGCATCGATGTGTCCGGTGGCCATCAATTCATCAGACGTAGAGCATCCAATGCCCCAAAGCATGCTTGGCATGCATGACTGTCTCAATGCATGCATGCCACAAAGCATGCGTGACTGTCTCAATGCATGCATGCCACAAAGCATGCATGACTGCCACACAGCATGCATACTCTCTCTTTTCAGACGTGCAACTTTTACTGTCGTGACGACACGCATTTATTGTTTTCGCATGGCGACACATCCATTCACGGGCAACTTTGCAGAGCATCCGATGACATCTCCTCTTCTTTTCTTTGTAGTCTTCGTCTATAGACCACGTTAGTTATGCCTATAAAATGCACACATCGTCTGTCCGTTAAACTCAGTCACTTCGCAATCTAACCAACACCGAAATTTCTCCCATAGCTATGGAGTTCCCCAACGACCCATCCCACAACAAAGAGACGTTACCTCTCGGAGATGGCTTCATCGCTCTATGTGCCTCTGTGGAACTCCATGCAGGCTAGTGAAGTCACTCGTTCTCGGTGATGACTACGGCAAAAGGCTTTGGATGTGCAAGAACTACCAATATGACCCTTCGCAACGTCTTTACTTTTCCGATGGGAGATCAAGGGTAACTACTTGTACTTCGTCATTCTTTGCTTCCACCATTGATTCTTACTTACTAATACGTTCATAACATTGCAGTCCCCGCCGCCTCTGTGTGAGTTCATCGAGTATGTTGACACTGAGCAGACACCAGAGGATATAGCCCATGTGTACCGTGTCGCTCAACGTGCAAGAAGGCATTGGCTTGATATGGAAGCTGAGGAAAGGAGAGAGGAGGAACGCAGGAAGATGAGGCAGGAGGAGGAAGAGCGTCGACGCAAGTACGAAGCGGAACGCAAGCAAAGAGAGGAGGCGGAACGAAGGCGCAAACAAGAGGAAGATCGCCTTGCTTATGAGGCCCGCGAGGCCGAAAGGGAGAGGATGCGCGAGAGAGCTCGCCGCGCTAGGGCAGCAGGTCCGGATGCCTTCAGAAAGGGGAAATATCCCCGTTGCACTCAGTAGACACTGAGGATAAATAGATCCGAGGTTGGACGAGCTTCGCGAGAAAAGCGGAGGAGGTTCATCTAAGTGGAAAGGGGACGACGAGAGATACGCATCGTTTAACCTAGGCGATGATTAGTCTTTTGATTTCCATGTTGCTTATCAGCAATTGTGTGCACCGAATATGTCATTCCACCTCATAGAATACTACGTTCACTGTGAGTGAAATTTATTTCCCTAAGGCGTGTTAGGAGTAGATCGATGGACACGTAGCTTTGTCATGTGCATCGAAACACGCCATTGTTCCCTCCTCATTGTATGTATGTTGCGTCCTAAGTATGAATGTTGAAGTCGGGTTCTTCTGCTTTTATTATTTTCATGTCCATTCGTTGTCTGGTTGCTATGAATGCGGACCAGTCCTTTACGTACATGCAAGTAATCGAGACAGGGCCACAATAAAAAGCAGGCAGCGTATGCGGCCCTTGTTTCGTTGTCACTGGTGGCAGGCAGCGTATGCAACTAATGGAGGCAGGGCCACAATCAATCACTACACTCCGGTGCCAGACAGGACATCGCATGCACGACCACACACGACCACAGTAAAAGGAGGCAGCGCACCATGATTGCATCAGACAACGCGGAGCATCCTATGCTTCTCAATGATAAAACCATGGCGTGTTCTTCTAATTTTATCACTGCGTCAATGACTTGCAATCAATGACTTTGCAGGCAGGGTCACAATCACTGCATCCACAGCAACACGCAGGGCATCCAAGGACCATGTAGTCAAAAAAAGAAAGGTGACATTGATAGAGCACGCATGCGCGAACAGTGACTCTACTGCATGCATCACTGCCTCAATGCAATGCATGCATGACTGCCACAAAGCATGCATCTCTCTTTTCAGACATGCAGCTTCAGCTTTTCAACTCGGTGCTTCTCCCTTTCGTTAAATAGAGACACTTCACTCGTCAATGCAACACACAGAGCAACGCGTCCATGGCTAACAGAGGGGGAGGGAGAGGAGGAAGGAGAGGAGCGAGAGCAGGGAGCTCTTCCGCACCGGAAGAGTGGGTTTGGGATGGAGAGCACGGACCGTTCACATATGATCCACCACTTGAGCACTTCCCTCTAGAGTCGAAAGATGATTTCGACTATGTTACCAATCCACTTAGAAGGTATGACAACAGAAAGTTCAAATGACCAAAATGCGGCCATGGCCTAGACTGCGTCGTCCAACTATTCGACGGCCAGTGCGACGGAGGACGCCGCTTCTTCAGATGCCCAAATGGAGATGTAAGTTTCAATTCTTACTTGTTCACATCCGTCTATAAGATATAAGTGTCATCTTTAAATTTTCTCATTTCAATTCATCATTTGCAAACATTCTTTTTACAGAATAATGAAGACCGAGACAACTGTGGCTTCACGCTGTGGGTGGATCCTAAGCCGATTCACACAACCATTGAGTACATTAGCTACCTACAGAACCGCATCTTTGACCTAGAGAAAGAACTTGAGACGACAACACCACGTGAAAGCCAAGAACTTGTCATTAGCATTGATGCCCCCTATTGCTTTGATTCATATTGCAGATGCCCTCACCACAAATCAGGTCAAGTCCCACCACCACAGCCTCCACCACCACCACCACCGCAACCTCCAACTTACGACCAAGGGTACAATGACTATGGGTACTCTCAATCTGGGGGACAGTCCAACTACAGTCCATGGGACTAGATTTCCCATGAAAACCTGGCTACTGTTTCATTTTTATCGTTCATTGTCGCATTTCAAATTCCCTAAGGCATGTCAGGATTAGTGCGGTGCAGAAATAGGTTAGTCTGTATGTGTACCGAACATGTCATTGCAATGTATCTCCATATGTACTTCTATTTTAACCTAATGAAGACAATGAAGCCAGGTTCTATTTCGTTACCATTGCAATCAAAATATCAGTTATACGACAACACACAACAAGAACAAGTAACAAAAATGAAATACTATCCTTACATATACCCAGGGGGCGTGGGGGTGGGCGCCAAATGACGCGGCGCTCAGAATATGAGCGCCAAAATATTCGGCGCCCACGGCCCTGCCTGGTCAGCTGAGCGGGCGCGTGCCCTCCAGCTGACGTGGTAGGGGTGGGCGCCAATTGTTGCGGCGCCCAGGTATTCAACCTGAGCGCCAAATCATATGGCGCTCAGAAAAGGGTCCATTTCTGGACATATTTTCCTCAGGGGTCCATATATGAAAATGTTTTCTGAAAAGGGCCAAAATGTAAAAATTACACCCATCCGATACTTAGTTGGGCTTGAATGTACCTAGCCTCAGTAGTTACTTTTGTCTATTCCATTGGCCCAGGAAGCCCATACCGCTTTGTAAGAAGGGGATCCGCGCACTGATCCTGTTCTTGTTTTCCTTTGAGCTGCGCGCACTGTTGTAAATTAGCCTTCTTTTTGCTGGTCGACCGATACATATATCACATACGCATATGAAGCACAAAAATATGAAGGAGCGTGTTACTCTCAATCATCTGGAGTTCCTTTATTTGTCAAGAACAAGCTGCATGCCCCTGCTACAGAGGACTGACCAAAGAGGCATTGAAGTCTAATGACCACCTGCCACCCAACCTATCGGGCCTCCTGCCTGCGGGGATTGACCAGGAGGCGGCTTGCACATGTATGTGCATTGGCACCCTACGCGATTGCATCGGCCAGTGCCTCGGACACGGCTGAAGCAATTGTTATCGCATATAATGTTGTTGCATGTTCCGCGGAAGAGGATCTTGTTGCAGATCATATACTCCGGCCGGTACACCTCGTTCGCCGCCGTTGCCGTGCATACGGTTCCTGCAATAAGAAGTGGCCCCCAAATAATATATACATATTTCTTTTTGGCATCCATGAGTCATCACAAATAATTTTGACTATGCATGGTTAATAGTTACTCCACCTGATAGAACCAGCAGGGCACCGGCGAGGAGCAGTGCTGCTCTATGGCAGTTCCTCATGCCTGGTGTTCAGCGCACAGTTGTTTGCCGTTTGAATGTTGTGGTGGAGATGGCGACTGACACAGTTGTTTGTCGTTTGAATGTTGTGGCCGAGATGGCGACTGATTTATTGGCTCTCAAGAGCATGGTTGTGGGTGTGGTTCTATAGAGGATAGTTGATGATCCATCCTGGTGTGCCTTTTATTATTATTTCCTGCCTCGTTTGGTTGTCATGCATTTTAGAGATATAATTGATTGTGTACTGCCAATTTTTATCAATTAATTAAATAATAACTGCCAACCAGGTTTTGCGTACATCCTGAATTGTGTACTGCTAAAAATGAAGGAAAGCAGGCCATTGTCAGCACTCTCAGCAGGGAACGGCGGTGGCTGCTAGCCCAACCGAGATTGGCCGTCTCAGGCACGGGAGTGATACTGCAGTTAATGAAAAGTATATGTCGATAAGTCGATATATGGAGTGGTGAACAGTGTTAGCCGTCAGGCCATCGATCGACTCACTCCATTGATGGTCAGATCATATCGGCTGCAATGTAAGCATCACTGAAACAAATTATAAGTTCATTCACTCATGCGTGAAGAAGATTAATGGTGACTAAAAAAATTGTAGAAGATTGATCGATGCTGTCTAAAAAAGTAGTATCTCCCTCGGATTTTCGACATGAATTTAGTATCAGAGGGAGGGAAGAAGAGGATCAATCACCGGCGCCGTCTCCTCCGGCTCTGCCCTACGCACGCCGCGATCACGGGAGGCCAGGGCATCGTGTACGGGCACGTCGCGGATCGGAACGTCCGCTCCGGCACCGTGGCCATCGCCATCGTCTCCACGTCGACGGAGAAGAGCCACCTCCGGCCGCCGTCCATGACGGACAGGACAACGAAGCCCGCGCCACCAGCGACCGCCTCCACGACCCAGTGGAAGCGCTTCTTCGTCGGGTAACCCGGCATCCCGCGGCATGCTTCCGAGAGCCGGCGGATGCTGTGCTCCAGTACCCACTGGTCGTTACTGCTTGTCACCTGACGGAACACCTCGAGCTCTTGGCCCCTCACGTGGACGATGCGCGTGCAGGCCGCCTGCTTGTTCGGATCGTTCCCGTAGCTGTGGACCACACGGAAGTTGGAGTAGCCTGCTTCTTCTTCTTCTTCTTCTTCTTCTTCTTCTTCTTCTTCTTCTTCTTCTTCTTCTTCTTCTTGTTCCTTGACGACGATACTGGTGGGCAGATCGATCTGGGAGAACTCCAGTGTGGAGTTGTCGAGGACGATGGCTCGGCCGTTCTGCATCAGCCCCATGCACAACCGAGACGTGCCGGCGCCGTCGACGAGCCGGCCGGCGACGTGCGCCATGGTGAAGTGGTCGAGGCCGTCGTCGTCCGCCGCGTCGAGCTCGCGCCAGTCGCCGCCCTCGGCCGTCGTGAACACGCAGGCCCGCGGGCCCATGTAGAACCTGTAGAGGATCCGAAAGCTCGACATGGAGACCCCGCCGTCCTCCTCGCCGTCGAGCAGCGAGGCGTCGGCGAAGGAGTAGCCGGGCTGGACCTGCGGGTGCGTGATCCCCTGGTGCGTCCGGGAGACGGGGTCGCAGACGACGAGGTCGGGGAAGACGACGGGGTCGGGCTGCCGGAGCAGGACGAGGCCGCCGTGGCAGTCGGCCACCTCCCAGTGCCTGGCATTGGCGGGGAGGAAGTCGAGGGACGTCGAGAAACGACTGGCCGCCGGCGTTGATGAAGATGATGATGATAAGGAGGAGGGGACGAACTCCGTGGGTTCACTGCCGACGTGGTAGTACCCGACGATCGCGGGCCGGTGGATCGCGCGGGCCAGGCGGAGGAAGCCGCCGCCGGCGTCCTTGGACGCGATGATGCCGCGCCACCGCTTGCACGTCGCCGCCGAGCGGACGAGGCAGACGGAGGAGTCCAGGCGGAGGAGGACCAGCTTCAGAACCTTGTCGGGGACGTCGTGGATGCTCGTCTCCGAGGGCGGGGCCTTATTTTTCTTCTTGCGCCGCCGCAGCCTCCCGCTGGGCGTGCGGGATGAAGAAGCAGCCGCCCTAGTACCATACATGGCGCCGCCCGCGAATGGGGAAACATCGTCCTTATCGGTACGGTATATATAAAAGTAGGTATACGTGCTGTCGCACATCTCTCAGTTTGCGCAAACACTACCTAGGCTAAGCTACGAACATTTATCTGTCTACGGTCCAATTTCATGCTATTTCTCAACAAGTTTGTTTATATCATCTTATGAATATTTACCTGTCTAATATCTACTCTATAGACGGCAACTACTACGATTACATACAGTACAGAGACGGATTGCTATGCATTCATATACGTCTGTTTGTTACACTTGTCATCTACCTGCAGACAGCTCTATTGCTTCTGGGTTGTAGATGGAGTCCTCAGCCCAGTCAAACCTCCGATGCATCCGCTCATACTCATGCCTCCTCGTCACCTCGACCTGCTGCCACTCCTCCCACCGCTCAGCCAGGCCCTCACCTTCCAGCATCCGGACCACTTCTGACATGGACGGCCGGTCCTCAGGTGATGCCTGTGTGCACAGCAATGCTATCTGTATCATCATCTCAAGCTCCTCGTCATCATAGTTCTGATTCAGGTTGCTGTCCACAATAGAGCTAAGCTCCCCTTCTCTCTGTAGCTTCTTTACCTACATTTCCCCATCATAACAAAAAGTAATTAGGTGGCATCATGGATGGAGCCATTTCAAACATTTTGTAACTAAAGTGGCAAAGATCAAAATTACCAAAATTCAGGAAACAAAAAGAGAAAAAAAAGGCTCACATGATCAAGCAATAACACATCGTCTTCCTCCTCCAAGCGTGAGAAGTCAATGGCGCGCTGTCCAGTCACAAGCTCAAGAAGCATGATCCCATAGCCAAAAACATCAGTCCTTTCAGATGACTTCCCTGTGGACAGGTACTCAGGCGCTATGTGACCCATAGTTCCGCGGACTTGGGTTGTCACAGACGTCTTCTGAACATCTACTAGCTTTGCGAGGCCAAAATCGCCAACGACAGGTTCAAAATACTCATCAAGCAACACATTTGCAGCTTTGACGTCACGGTGTATGATCTTGGGGTTGCAGTGTTCATGCAGATACTCCAGGCCACGTGCTGTCCCTATAGCCACCCGTTTCCTTAGAGGCCAGTCTAAGATGGGTTCTCCAGGCTTAATATCTGGATAATTTTCAGTGAAACATATGGAATGAGATCAACATCAAATATCAAACAAGAAACAAGGCTAAACAATGTGGGAAGTTTGTTAGTCTATTCAATCCATGTCCCAATGGAGAAATTGATAAGCTAAAATGTTAGCTGCAAAGTTTAGATTCTAGAAAGTAAAGAAATTCAGGCAAAGAAAAGCGAGGAACATATGAGCAAACTAAATAGAGCAGTAGGAAACTGGAGAATGGGCAAATACAGAAAATAATACCTCGTAAGCGGTAGGCAACACTCAAATTCTGCATAAATGGATAGACCAGGAGGCGCTCTGTTTGTGTCGTACAAAAGCCGATCAGCCTTAGGAGATTGCGATGAACTGCAACACTAATGAGCTCCACCTCACGCAAGAAGGCAGACTCCCCACCAGGACTCTCATAATCAGTAAGTCGTTTTACAGCAATCTTCGTACCATCTGGAAGAACTCCCTTGTAGACTTTCCCGAAACCTCCCTGTCCAAGAACATTTATTTCATTGAAACTATCAGTCGCAATCTGTAGTTCTCTCCATGCAAATCTTTTGAGCTGGCCAAATGCAATTCGTCGATCATCCTCGCCTGTGCATCATAAATTATTACTTTAATTAGTTTGATGTTTACAACTCCCATGCAAACTTGAAAACTTATTATAAAAGCAATTACTCTAATCTCGGAAGGAAAATTCATGTGTTCTGATAACAAAGTCAATTTTTTATCACTGAAACTATGTGCCAATATATGTAAACAATTAACCTGCATCAAGAGATAGTTCTGATTGCTTTTCCTTTTTTGGTAGTTTCGAAGTATTATAATTTGCAAGATGATGTACCTGTTGTGTTAAGCTACTGATAAGAATATAAACTAAGAAGGGGACTAAAAAACACATAAATACAAGGGATTGCAACCTGCTACATCCACGAAAACTTCCCGCAGACGGCTTTTCGTCCTTACAATGCAGAGTAGAAATAGAGCCACTACAATGAGAAGTCCTATTACTCCACCAACTATTCCAAGTACTAGGCCAATTTTTGAAGCATGGGACCCATCTGAAATATGGTAATATAAGAATAATTAGCAATCTCGCAATATATGAAGCAAAGTATGACGCACTGGTAATTCTATAAATATAGTAGTCCATAAACAACTTACTCTGATAGGACACGTTGGATGCACAAGGGTGGGGGAAGTTGGTTCCGCAGTTTAATTGATTACCAGAAAAGCTGCTCAAGAGAAAAGGAAACCTAATCACCCACTCAAGAGTAAAAAAAAAGACTTGCTTTATCAATTTTTTTAGATTTTTTTCTCTAAAAAGGGGAACAATCCTGACATACTTGTAACGTGCTACTTGAAACAGTGGAGCTGGTATCTGACCCGACAGATTATTGTATGCCAGGCGACTGTCATAAAAGGAAGTTTTGTCAATACATGATGGCCATAATCAAATAAACTTGTTCTAAAAGAAACTTAAAAGGGGGTCATGCTAGCGCAAAAGGACAGTCTTACATATCTGTCAAGCTTGAAATGTTTGCTATGCTGTCAGGAATTGGCCCATCAAAATTATTTTCACTCAGTATCCTGGTTTTGAGACGAAAGGGGGAAAACATAAAAGGTCAAGTAAAATAAATTGTATTCATACAAGGAGGAAACAGAGACTTTAAATATAAGTACTTACAACAGCTGGAGCTTAGAAAGCTTGCCAAGAGAAGCAGGAATCTGTCCACCCAAAAGATTCCCTTCCAAATCTAAGCTTGTCAAACTAGATAGATTACCAAACTGCTCTGGTATGTTACCGGTAATCCTGTTACCAGCCAATGACCTGCAAGATCATATGCTACATAGTTTCATAACAGTTGGAGAGAAGAATTAGGATTTCATATTGTACCTAGCCCGGATGTTAATTCATGTTTACTCACAGATGCAGTTAATAGCACTTGAACCAGTACCAATAGTTTCAGAACAGTTTTGGCACTGCTACAAGTTTTCATCCTGGTTAACATGCATAGATGGCTCGCACGCTTTGATATTGTTTTGCTAGCAGAATCTGGTCAGCTAGCTACATGAAACAAAGCTACACTCATATGTATCCAGTATCCACAGAGGTAACTCAGAGCAGTAAGACTCAAAGAGGAATTAGGAAAATTGATTTTTAGACTATGCAGAGTTTTTGGAGGGCATGTAATCTTTCTTGGATGCACTCATGCTGAAAACTTATGCTTTTAGATATATAGTAGTTCTACAAAAGTAATTTCCATTTCTAGTAATTTAATCCAAGCTCATAAAACTACAGCAGTCAACATAACATCTATGACCTATGTGAGATTCAAAATTATTATTGAAATGGCAGAACAAGATAATGTACTCACAGGACAGTCAAATATTGGAGATCTCCAATTCTTGGTGACAAAACACCGGTGAATCCATGTGCAGCCAATGTTCTATGAGAGACCATCAGCATAAAATCAAAACAAGGACAGGAAGGTAAGCTAAAGAATCATAACTTCAACAAAGTCACCATAAAATGGATGCAAACAAAGATAAAAAGTCGCAGGGCTCCAACTCACACTTGAACAACGTTGTTGTTATTGTCACAAATCACAGAATTCCATGTGCATGGGTTAACTTGATTTTGATTCCAGTCAGAAAGCTGAGCACCAGTCACATTCAGTTTTAGTTTCATATCAATCAAGGCATCCCCTGGTGAAAAGAAAAGGTGAGACAGTCAGTTGCGACAGAAAAGTATTCGAATAAAAACAGACAAACCTTGAGAAAAGGAAATGACTTGAAATTAGTTTTCTCGTGTTAATCAACTAATGCTTCACCATGGAGTAATACAGTTTATGGTTACAATCAAATGTCAGAGAGAGGTAGATACTTTTGCATTTGTTTTCAACGTTTCTAAAGATAGTATGTATTCCTGCTGAGAACTAGCTGCAGTGAGACCATGAGCCTAAATGAAGACTGCCACTATCAGGTAAAAACTAGAAATTTCTAAACCAAAATCCCTTTCTATAAAAAGTGCCATTACTTTGAAATCAGTTATATATATCTTCTTATAAAAGATTAAAACTAGATCACCCGTAAACGCCAACATGGTCCACCCAACATTAATACGTTTGTCGGTTTCCTTCGCGCCAACTGAAACCGTGATTCCATTTACGGAAAGTCTCGTGCTGCGACAGTTACTACAAGTAACAGGAAGATATCCTACTATTATCATCAAGCAAGTAAAGGTGACCTAACTGAACATACAGCGCCAACATCAACACATGACGCCAACACAGGGATGCAGCAAAGCAGCAGATTGTGGTTCACCGTCGCATACAAATCAATCCCAATCAATCGGGCTCAATATTCGTAATCCATGTCAGCCGAAGCCAGAGGCTTGGGGCGAGTGATGGCGGTGGACTAGTGGACTGAACACTAGCTAGCGTGACCTTGCAGGAATGGAAGGGGAGGGGTTGTAGCACTACCTTGACGATCGGATGCGGGGAAGCACGGCAAGGAAACCACCAGAACCAGCACAAGGAGGCGCAGCTCCCTCATCTTGACCTAGATTTCGCTCCAGATGGATCTCCACTCCACTCCACCGCAGCGGCCCAGCACAGTGGAGCGGGGCAAGGTAGCAGCACTCTAAGAACCGCAGCGCGGTCCGGCGGAGCGGGCGCCGGATGGGGGGAAAGTGGGCGGAGGCCGGAATCGCAGGGTCCGGCCGCGGATTCGAGGGTTTCGGTGGACGAATTGGTGTGAGCAGTCAGGAGGAAAGTGAAGAGAGAAGGAAGAACCACGAGCAGTTTCTCCTTTTCTGTTCTTTTTTCCCTCTTTTTGTTTTTTGGATTATTCGGATTCGTGGGGCCGTTCACGTTTTCGCCGTTCGAATGCCCAGGCTGGCGAGCTCCTGAGCGCAGCTTCTCTCTTGGAGCCGGAGCCAGGGACAGCTTGGAAGTTTCTCCCCGCTTTTAGAAGCTGGGATGACAAACAGAAAGGCAGCTCCAAAACCGGCCTCCCTTCATCAATAAAAAAAGACCATCATCCCGGCCTTAGCCCAAAACTGGCCTCCCTTCGATAATGATCCCTACTCTCTTCAATAATCTAGTCCAAGTGTGCATCTACTGATCGACATTTTGTTGGAAAATGGTACAAGATCAATGAGGTCAGTTTTGGAGTTGCTCTGTTTATGTAGGGATAAAAATGGTCGGAAATTGCTTTCACTCGTATTTTTTCTCAGAATCGGCATAAAAAACAATAATGTCGAAAACGATTACGGAATTAGAGATACTGGAAACGTCAAAAGCTAATTCATGTGAGCGGCATGTCAGAAATGCTAACACATGAATACTTTCTAATGTAACTATAGTATATCATGCAACCATATAAACAATGAGTATCTGTCTCGACCATTAAACTTGATATGTTGTGCAGTGGAGAGCAAGTCGTCACTGTATCAATGCGTCATGCGGTGGTAGCGAGTAAGTGAGTTGAGGGAGGCAGAAGCTTCGGGATTTACGAAAGTGAAAGTGGAATAGTTGAATATGCATGAAAATATCAAATATGGAACGATCAAAAGTACTCAAATGAAAAGCTTCTAATCAACCTCAAATCACGCATGTACAAGAATGAAATGCTTCTAAATTAACCCCAACTCACAGTTTCGTCATTTGGAATTGTCATGGGACAAATACAACAAATTGGTTGTTTCGGAAATTACCATTCCATTTTCAAACCTAGTCTTACGCTTGGTAGAGATTCTCTGAAAGTGATTCTCCTAAGAAGCTTGTTCTCTGGCTGAAAGTGGTTCTCTATATATCTGTCTCTTGTATGAATTCTTAGAATTAGGGCTGAGAATCACTTCACATAATCAGGACAACTATTTTTTCAGCTCCCATCTTTTTAGTTCATTTCAGAGAACCACTTCTTAGAATTAACCTAGAATCATTTTTACTAAAAACAATGTTTGGTAGCTTAACAGATTCTATCTGAGGATCGGCTCCTTAGAGCTGTGCCAAATGGGCCCAAAGATTCAACTTATTTTAAGACTCTTCTAACTACTTATTTTAAGGCACGAAAGGTGGAAAAACTTGAAAACAAGAACTACCTTTTTGGCGATAAAGGCCAGGAACCTATAGACAAAAGCAGCCGCAGTTGATTGTATTAGACGCCAATGTTTATCATCGCTGCGTTGCCCTGGCACAAACTAGATGCTCTACGATTTCTGAACTCCACTTTGTGCCACATTTGATTTTTGTATTAGAAGAAAACATGACACTTGACAACTCCTACACACAAATGTAAATGTATAAAATGTGATGCTAACAATCAGTATGAAGAAGCAAAGGCTGAATCTTTGCACGCAGTGCATTCTTTTAAATAATATTTTTGCAGTTCTAATAACGAAAAAGTTTGGTTGATAAAATTGATGGTTTCATGAAGCCATAAAACCTCGAAAAGATAGTAGGTACACAGCTTTTATTATTTTCCTAATCATGGCCAATGTAAATGAAGGTTGCGTACATGGCTACACCGATCCACCTGTTATACCTCTGCTTTCCAAGCCAAAGGTTGCAGAGCAATATGAAGGCTTGCTGAGTAGGAGTAGTATTTAGAGGTATGAACAGAGCCTTCCACTGGGAAAAAATAAAATAGAAAAATAGATGTGAACAGGGCAGCTAGTTTATGCTTCTCTCTTCGTACTGAAACTTCTAAGAAAATAAAAGGAGGTTACATTGCACATTCACACAATTACTGTGCTCTGTGGATACAAGAATATCCTGAATGGCTCCTATGTGCCATATAGGAATGTGATGTATCGGGACTAAAAATTAGACCTGATCCCTTGTTCTAAGTAGCTTCTTTTCGACCATCATGGGTTGCATGTAAAATCTCCCATCTTTCAGTTGATGGTTCAGTTCCCTTTGGACAGTGATTATCACAGCAGAAGTTATTATGTCGAGGAATGGATGAAGGCCACGTGAGATTCGCTGAGGTTGTTGCAATTGGAACCGGGAACCAATCCAATCTCGCAGGGAGGAGGATCGAGAAGGACTTCGACAAACAAGAGGATCGGGATTTCTGTTTCGGGAGGAGACAGGAAGAGGAAGCAGATCGCGAATTCGTCGGGAGGAGATTGGGGGAGGAAGGCTGCCTTTAAACCAATTATTTTTAATTTTCAATTCATATTTAATCTAACAAAATCAAAGGCTGGTATCTGCCAATATTATATACTAAGGATGTAGCTTTGGCTTGAATGGCTGGTGGATGTATCGCAGCAGCAGTTCTTATATGGCATTCAACTTATCATATATAACATTTGGAATAATTAGTTATTTGCCATTGTAATTTATCCAGAACAGATATCTGCCATCGCAAAAACACAAATAAGAAAGGCAACGTATCTTATGAGAACCAGATTCATATGAGAACTATAAGAACTTCAATCTGGACCACATGATTTTGATCCAATGGGGCGTATGAATTCAGGTGGGAGGGTGGATTTGCAAAATCACCGCCCACTTAATAATACTTTTGCAAAGTCCCCCTCCCACCTCTCCCTACGCGCCCCGTTGAATCAAAATTATGTGGCTTAGATTGAAGTTCTCATAGTTCTCACACGAACCTGGTTCTCATAGGATACGCTCCCAATAAGAAATGTGCCATCCATGTTACAATTCTTGAACATATTTGCCATCGTTGACTGTTCAAGCCTAACGGAGGTGTGAAAAGACTCAAATGCCCTTGTCTTCCTCCTTCGTCAGATTGCTTCATTTTTTCTTTTTTTTCTTTCTCTATTTGTTTATTCAAGCTAGCCCGCAGGGGCATTCAACCCGATGGCCGCCCGCCATTTACCGGCAGTTCGCACACGCACATTGAACCTTCCTCCCAATGGCATCCGTGCTGCCTCCGTTCTGCAGATGCAATTCCACCTCCGCATCCTCCCAGAGTCCCAGTAGCTCGGCCATGGTCGACGAGATCATCTCCGCCCACCTATTCGCGGAAGCACCTGACCTCAAACAGAGGAGCGACGCCCCGTGCGGCACCTGACCCCAAATACTGCATCTGTCCATCTACGATCTATCCATCATCGCAAAATAAATAAATAAATAAATAAAAGCTACGATCTATCTATGATGATACTCAAACTACAAGAACATTTGGAAAGAAATTGCAATCTGAGGAGGAGCTGAGACGAGATTCTGTCCCCGCTGCTTGCTGTGCTTTTTTTTAGATATTGGGTGCTGTGCTTGATGGGGAAGAGAATCCAGTGAGCTCTGGTGCTAGCGTGCTCTTGATGGGGAAGAGAAACGGGAAGGAGCTCTGGTCCTAGCGTGCTCTTGATGGGGAAGAGAAACGGGAGGGCGCTGCTGCTTGCTGTTCTCCACGCCGGCGTGCTCCTCGAGCTCATCCAACGTGGCGCGGTGTGGTCGTGTGGAGCTCATCTCAGTGGGGAGCGATGGCGTGAAAGAAAGGAACGAAAGAACAAGACAGAGGTAGAAGACAAGGGTAGTTCGGACAATATGAAAAATATTTAACAGAAAAATCTAACACCGTTGACGGCGATGGCAAATATGTGTAGAAATTGTAACATGGATGGCATATTTCATATTAGCATTTTTGCGATGGCAGATATCTGCTCAGAAGAAATTGCAATGGCAAATAACTAATTAACCCATAACATTTCTTCCCCTTAAAAAAAAGATAGCATTTGCCCTCGAGTAGTACTTATGCATCCTTGTAGTTGAACTTTATAATCAATTAGAAACTTGCTTAATAGCGAAGTAGCAAACTGATCGGTAGAAGTCATATTTTTCACTTTGAGAAGAAAACAACATAACAAACTCAAACATAAAAATTGGTGATGAAAACTACTAATTCTTTGTGAGCGCGAAACAGTTACCAATTCTTTGTGAGCGCGAAACAAAGACCAGGAACCTCCCCAAAAGTGAAAAACAGCAGCAGCTATTTCCAGTAGTTGTCTGGATGAGAATTGAGAACAAGGAAATCCGCCGTGCCAGTGGCACAAAGTTATATATTAGCGATGGCATCTCTTAGCATGCTGGGGCCTGAATCTCTCTACAAGTTGACCAAGAACGGCCTCAAAAATTTGACGCATCCTTTGTGTTTTCTGCTCTTGCAGGTTCAATAGAGAACACTGAGACAAAGTACGTAGTACATAGGTCTCCCTATTCTCGAAACCTTCCGTCATTTGCAGGCATCGATGGAGGTGCATGGGAGCAGACGAGGATAGACTTTTTTGGTTAGTGAAACAGAGCAGCATTCATAGACTAAGTAAACCGTTAGAGGACGTTAATGGTGGTATTGCCTACTTCTTGCACTGTTCGCCATTGGATTACGGGCATCTACTCTGCAGATGTCTCTGGCGATACGTTTACTGCGTGGTGACGTACGGCAGTGTTGGAGATGCCCACTGCTACTCCACGTCGGCTCGGAGTTTGCGTAGGTGCTTGCATCATCGCTGCGGACCTGCGGTGACCTGGCACGAACGTGAGGTGACCTGGCACGAACGTGAGCGCCAAGGAAGCGACCAAGCCTTTTCAATTGTTTTTCCTTTTATTTTTTTCCCGTCTCGCATATAAACCCGCGGCACGGTTCATCGCGGCGGCGACCGTCCCCCCTCCTCCCCCCCCCCCCCCCCCCCCCCCCCCCGCCCCCCCCCCCGCGCACGCGAGTAGGGTTCCCGAATCCCCCTTCTCCGTCGCAATCGTCTGTTGCAAACGAATTCCCCTCTCCGTCGCCGCCTATTCGAGCCGGCGGATTGCGTGGCCCGATCAGCTCGAGGAGAGGGCGAGAAGAAGAGGAGGAAGAGGATGTCGGGGCGGTCGAGCCGGATCGCGGTGGTGGTGGAGGACCGGTGCCGGCCCAGCAAGTGCGGCCAGCAGTGCCGCCGGCGCTGCCCCGTCAACGCCACCGGTACGTTGACCGCGGCCCGAGAAACCCAATTCCGTTCCGTTCTGTCGCTGGTTTGTAGTCCCGGAGGTCACTGGGGAATAGTATGTAGCTAGGGCCGGTGGGATTACGATTGATTGGTGGAAGTATAATGGAGGACTGGAAAAAAGTCGAGTTTTGTTCAGGAATGTGGTAGTATTGGTGCTCTGCTCTGTTTTGCATCAGGTACAAAGAAACAGAGAATATACATTAGTCGGTTGTATCTAATAAAAAGAAGTGTAGCACAACTTGCAAACTAACTTGAAAATTAGCTTGGATCATTCACAACCATGAACCTTTACCTTGTGTCATTCCGTAAACTAAATCAAGTGGGCCCCTACCGCTCTACAACATAGGAATACTTGTTGAACCAAAATCTGGAATATTACTTGCACTTTTTACAACATAGGAATGCTCTGCTCTGTTTTGCATCAGGTACGAAGAAACAGAGAACATACGTCAGTTAGTTGTATCTAATAAGAAAAAGTGTAGCACAACTTGCAAACTAACTTGAAAATCACCTTGGATCATTCACGCTCACAACCTTTTCGCCATGTCATTCCGTAAACTAAATCAAGTGGGCCTCTACGGCTCTACAACATAGGAATACTTGTTGAACAAAAATCTGGAATATTACTTGCACTTTTTTAACTTATAATCTACATGACTCAGTTACCTAAGATATATATAGGTCAAAGAAGATGCTCTACTCCCATAGTCCCATGTCATTATTTCCCCAATGACTCGTGCAATGTGTATAGTATTCGGTTATATTCAGCTTAATTGGATTGCAGAAATAAATTGTATTAACGATGACACTTCAAAATTCTCACAGAAAAATGTAGCCAACTATATGATTACGAATCAGTTACAATGTTTTATCTGTTATACAAGAAAGGGAATGTGTTTAGGACAATCTTTTCATGCATGAACCTACGTGTATTGCTGAACTTATCTCAGATTCTGATGTAGTTTTGGGCTTTGACATGACCTTTTTAACACGCCAGAGATTCTTTATTTCACGCTCCATCTACTCTACTGTGTGATGTTCTGATTGTGCTTGTTTATGTAATTCTGTTGTTTGCTGATCAGAATTTCTTACCCACATTGACAGGGCGTCAATGCATAGAAGTTACTCCGTCATCTAAAGTCTCCTTAATTTCTGAGGATCTGTGCATTGGATGTGGTATTTGTGTGAAGGTTAACACTTTTTTCCCTTTTTGCATTATGTTAGGGGCATCAAACATAATGACAATATATAAACTACCTTGTATTACTCATCTTGCAGGTCTGTCCCTTTAATGCTATCCAAATTATAAATTTGCCAAGTGATCTTGGAAAGGAGACAACACATCGCTACGGACCAAATTCCTTTAAGCTTCACAGGCAAGCACATCCATCACCTCAAAATTTGTATCAGCCTTTTCCTTCTGTACTGCACTTACTGAACGACACTTATCTGAATTGTTGTGACAAAATAGAACTATGTTTCTCATATACAACTATCATGTTTTACAACTTTCGTTATATTTCATAGACTGCCTGTTCCAAGACCTGGTCAAGTTTTGGGCTTGGTAGGGACAAATGGTATTGGGAAGTCAACTGCTCTTAAAATTCTGGCTGGGAAGTTAAAGCCCAACTTGGGTAAATTCACAGTAAGTATTACTAAGCACTCTTGTTATTCTTTCCATATAATATTTTCGGGCTATGAAACTATTCTCATCCTTTGCAGGAACCCCCTAATTGGGATGAGATTTTAAGGCATTTTCGTGGATCTGAACTTCAGAAATACTTTACTCGCCTTTTGGAAGACAAAACGAAGGTACTTATTTTATTATTCATAAATATAGTACGTAAATGGTGGCCCCCCTAAAATGAACAATAATTTTCAGGTGTACTGTTGTTGTCTGGTGCTTCCTTGTTTTATTATTTTTCCTCGTCAAATTTTACAGCAGGAAAAAAATTCTGGACATCAGGATTTTTATTAATGTATTTTTGGTCCTGTTATAGCTTAAAGTTGCATTAGAACTTTAGAAGGTTCTAAAAAAAATATGAAAGATGCTAATGAACAAGTATTTCTTGGCCGTTTCTCTTATTTTTTTAGAACTTTAGAACTAGATGTCCCACATCCTTCAGCACACTGCTGTGCTGATCATTATTATATTAGCCAGCTTAGTCCAGAATGTTACTCCCAAGTATAAGTCCTTCTGGGTTGTGTGAAGTCTCTTTTAACTTTGACCATGACTACAAGGTTCATGTTTTTAGATTCATTATGAAGATTACTTACACAATATATAACTTGTGAATAATACATATGTTTTTATATGGTTTTTGTTGGTCAAAATACAATATTGGAGACTATGTCTATGTCCGACATTTTGGATCAGAGGGAGTACTACAGTAATGCAGCATATGTTGAACTCTTGTGAACATAGGAACTTGTTGACAATTCTTACTAGTCTGGCATTCCTTTTATTTATGGCTGTACGTAGTAAGTAACAATACATTACATGTGTTATTATGACGTTAATGCGTTATAATGGCAGGCAATCATCAAACCTCAATACCTTGATCATATCCCAAAATCAGTTAATGGGAAGGTTGGAGATCTTCTTGATAGGAAAGATGAGAGACAAGTGAAAGATATGTTATGTGATATTCTTGAATTGAATCAACTTATGGACAGAAATGTCTCAGATCTTTCCGGTGGTGAGCTCCAGAGATTTGCGATAGCTGCTCGTGCCATGGAAGATGCAGATGTTTACATGTTTGATGAGCCATCCTGCTATCTTGATGTGAAACAAAGGCTGAAAGCTGCACAAGTTATCCGCTCTTTGCTTCAGCCCAAAAAGTAATGGAAACTTACATTTCAAAGAACCATAAGTCAGTTGAAACAGTAGAAGTTAATTTAATCTGCAGCTGACAAACCATTTTCCACATTTTGCAGCTATGTAATTGTTGTGGAGCACGATCTTAGCATTCTTGACTACTTATCGGACTACATATGCTGTCTTTATGGGAGCCCAGGAGCATACGGTGTTGTTACTTTGCCCTCATCTGTCAGAGAAGGAATCAATATTTTCCTGAATGGCTTTATCCCAACAGAAAATTTGCGTTTCCGTGAGGAGAAACTTACATTTCGAGTAAGAAGTAATATTGTGTTCAAACGCTTCTAAGAACGAATTTACATGCTGCATGTTCTAAATCTAAAGTGATATTGTCTTGCTTCTCAGGTTACTGAGTCTACTGAGGAGATCATAGAGGGTGAGACTTACCAAAGCTACAAGTATCCAACCATGGTGAAAACAAGATCTGGCTTCAAGCTTTCGGTCATGGAAGGAAGCTTTAATGATTCCCAAATAGTTGTCATGCTTGGTGAGAACGGTACTGGGAAGACAACATTTATCCGCATGCTGGTATTGTCCTTGTTCTTCAATTTAATTTTCTTGTAAAACTTAAATTTTAGTACTCTCACGTTACTGCTCTTCTAATTGTAACAGGCAGGACAAGTGAAACCAGATAAAGTTATGGATGAAGAAGTTGATATCCCTTCGTACACTGTCTCATACAAGCCTCAGGAATTGATATCCAAAGTTAGCTTTACTGTGAGAGAACTTCTACAAAAGAAAATACCTGGATCTTGCAGCCACGCTCAGTTCAAATCTGATGTCATGAAACCGCTCAAAATCGAGGAAGTCATGGACAGGCAAGTTGCAAATCTTTCTGGTGGGGAGCTACAAAGAGTTGCACTTTGTCTTTGTCTTGGAAAGGTAATAATACTCCCTCCAGTTCTTTCCCCTGCACGCATAAATACTCTTTGGATTGCCACCTCGAATCATAGTTTCTTTAAGAGAACCCCTAGTACACATATTCATGTGCAAAATTGTGACATTAAAATATATTGAGAACCCCTTAGTCTTACTGTACAGATCTAGTAAGATAGTTTATGGGACTCTGAATTCCCATATTCCATCCTGCATCAGCATCATGTAAAATTATGGGACTCTGAATTCGCATATTCCATCCTGCATTATGTAAATTTACATTGGAACTTATTTTTTTCTCATTTCATCATCCTCAACTTTCTGTTGCTCCCATAGTCCCATGAATTTTCCACCCATGCCTTTTGATATACTTTGTAATTAGTATTATCATCATCTACACTTTTGTTATACAAGGGCCAGTGTACTTGGCTTGTTTGTTGCTTATTGTGAATCCGCATTAGTTGTATAATTTTTAGAAGGAATATCTTCTGTTGATGTTGCAGGCAGTAAGAAACTAATGATGCTGTAAGATGCATGCAACTTTGATACAAATAATAACCGGGCATAGTCGCATGCATATCATTTCAGGCATTACCTTTTTTTCCCTTTTCTCTTAAGGAAACAAGTTGGGTCATGATAGTATTATTATTTGACAAAAACATTGAAGCACTTACTTCAGGCTCATGACCAAAGCTTTGTTAGAGCACTTAATGAATGTCATGAGGTTTATGAAGCAAATATTTGAGAAAACATAGAGTTCACAAATAAATACTAAAAATAACTCTGTTTTCTACCAAATGATGGAACTAGTTGATTTAATAACTGAGCCTAGCTCGGTTAGGGGTGTGGGTACCCTGACCACCACCCAGGTTGGGGTCTTCTTTGATGCGAAGTTGGGTGCCTATTTCTTAATTAAACACCACCTAGTTCCTCCTAGGTTGGTCGAGTTTTTTCCTTTAAGAGCAGGGGTTATCTACTTTCTATCATTTATGTATTATCCATGTAACGTGATACATTTCAATACATAAGAAGATACTGTAATCTAAATTGTTGAAGTAGTACTATTGTATTTCAACATGTGGTGTTTGGTCGTTCTTTACTGGGGCTTTTAACAAACTTCATCATTTGTTTCAATTTGCAGCCTGCTGATATTTACCTCATAGATGAACCAAGTGCTCATCTTGATTCAGAGCAGCGCCTTATTGCAGCAAAGGTTTTAAAAAGGTTTATCCTTCATGGAAAGAAAACAGCTTTTATTGTCGAGCATGATTTCATCATGGCGACATACCTCGCTGACAAGGTTATTGTTTTCGAGGGAAAACCTTCTGTTGACTGTATTGCAAATGCACCAGAACCGCTGGCATCTGGAATGAACCGCTTTCTGTCAGTAAGTTCAGATTGCCTGCCCTCCTTCCTCCCACCCTGACCTCCAGTACGCTGTTGGTAGTTTGGATGAAATAATTTGCTGACATATGCAAGAGATTTCTTAGACATTTGAGTAATATATAGACATAGTAGGCTACTAGTAGTTTGTGTATATGGGACGAAATGATCAGTACAATATATTCTAGATACCTCCAAGGAATTTTGATGGAAATTTCTTGACATTTTTTATCACCCATGTACCACAGCATCTGGATGTCACCTTTAGGACAGATCCAACAACTTACAGGCCGCGGATTAACAAGCTAGGATCTGTAAAGGACGCTGAGCAGAAAGCTGCAGGGTGTCACTACTACCTTGATTATTAACGTAAGTAATATCACCCTTGTGAATATACTTTCATCAGTTCACAATTCCACGGTTACGAGGCCCTTGATATTGTAATTTGCATCTGCAGAAAGCTTTCGCAAAGGGCGCTTCTACTCTCTGTGAAAGCTTTGGAGCCAGACAGCTCAAACGCTCGAGCGATCGTGCTCATCGAGGAACGCACTTTCGCGTTGGCCACTGCTCTTGGTATGTTTTCCTTGGTCTTTTATGTTTAAACCACGCACATTTCCTTGTGATGAATGGGTCAAAACGTGTGCCCCTATCGTTTTGCAGGGCTGCATTGGCACCAGGGCCTGTCTTGGACATGAAAACTATGGAATGTCGATTGAAATATACATATATAAGCAAAGTACTATGGCATGGGAGGTAAATTTCAATTGATTCTTTTATGAGTAAAAATTGTGACCTAATTTTGCAGATTTTGATGGGTTTTTTTTTAACGAAACTACAGCAAGGGAGGCCCCTACTGTGTGATTTTGATCCACTCGTCATTCAATTTTTGCAGGTCAGATGGAATGAAGTTCGGCATGAAGCTATTCCCTGGATGATTTGTGGCTTGATCAGAACAAGTGATGATAGGGGTTTGATTGGATGGTTGAAGCCTTAAAATAAGATGAAGCTGCTCATTACAGTTTACATTTATATTGAAGATTGAGTGAACTATTATAATTTTTTTCAGCAAACCTTGAATTGAGTTTTAGATTCTTGATTGTCGTTGATTCATCAACAGGTCACTGCAATGGTTTTGTTTCTATCAAGCATTCTATTATGGTATTACCTTGTTAACGTGTGAATAAAGGCTTACTCTATTATGGTTTGTGCCAAAATGCGTTTTGCTGCCGTTGACTGCTTTCTAGACGCATAATGCTGCAACACGGCAAACTGTAGTACTTGTACACTCATCGGTTGAATCTCTGATTCTTCTTCAAAGCACCCACATTCTTTACAGTGATTACAGTGATGGTGTCAACCGATTAAATGGAAAATCCATATACGATGTCGATATGTGGCTACTCCAGCGACATTTTTGCAATGTTGATGAAATCTAATGCTTCATTTCGGAATTTAGGATGGCTTGCCTTGCCCATGATTCAAAAATATGTTTCTGCGGAATTTTGACATAATGGTTTGAAAAATACTGGACTGGCGTGTGCGTGTTCGAAGACATCAACAGAAGTACAAAACTTAAATCGGTGACGTAGAACAAGCGCATGATTTTCGTGCCGATCTTGGGTAGTTTCCAAAATTATGTTGTCAATTTCAATCAATTTCATACAATGCCTTTCAAATGGCAATTCTCATTTCTCACACGGTCACACATGTTTCCTTATCCCGAAAAACAAAAAACACAAATTCTCGGCTGTTTCCGATTTCTTACCTCTTGGGCCGAGCCCAGCTGAATCAAACCCAACCCAAACTGCGCACCATCCCACTGCCCGAACAGTCGCGCCGCCACGAAATCTTGCGCGTGCGAGCCAGCGAGGAAGAAGGCGGCGGCGCCGGCGGCGAGTAGAGAAGAGGAGGGACGAGATGCTCAAGTTCCTGTCCAAGGTGGTGGTGGAGTACTGCCCGCTGGACCCGCGCAAGGCGGCGGCGGTGGAGCTCCTGGCGCAGTGCAACGGCCGCAAGGCCAAGGACTCCAACCCGGCCTGCTCCGTCGAGCTGCGGCGCCTCCCATCGCCGCCCGCCGCCGAGGAACCCAAGAAGCCGCAGCTCCCGCCCCCGCGCGTCCTCGTCACCTACCTCAACGGCGCCGAGGAGTCATTCGTCGCCGCTGACGGCGCCACCGCGCAGGGCATCCGGGAGCAGATCCTCGCCCGCGGCCGGCTCATCGAGACCGAGCAGATGTTCCGCGACGGTGGGGAGAAGTGGCCCGTCGTGATCCCTGAGGAGGAGCTCAGCATGTCGTACCCGGGCATCAAGGTGCGAGTTTTTTCTTCTTTACTCTCATTTCACCATTTTGTCGAACACCCTGAGTGCGTGGGCATGTCTTCCTGAATTCCGTTGAACTGGTGGATCGAGCGGTTAACACACTACTTGTTTTGGTAACCTTCGTGCACCTTGTGTCTTTCATTCTTGTGTACGTTGGGTGATTATGTCATTTCTTAGAACACCTAATTTATTGTGTCCGAGATTTGATGATGGCCCAGAATCGCATTGTCTCGGTAGGTTTCCTGTTGAACGTACTCAAAACAATTCGATTTCATAGGTATTAGGATTTGATAGCTACATACAAAGGTTATTTAAGCCACTAGACTTGCTGCATAATTTCTTATTTACTGTATGCTTCTCTTAGTAACCTTGCTCAGGGTGCATCCAGCTTAATAGGAAATCATGAAATTTAACAATAACTTAACAAGTTAGAGTTTATATGCATGAATGATATTATCTTCTGATTTTAATTCAGAGAAAAGTATAGCATTCTTCCTTAATGAATGGCAGCGCTCCTGCCTTACTTTCAAAAAAAAAAAAAAAAAAAAAAAAAAAAGAGAAAAGAGAAAAGTATAGCGAGCTCTGCCCAATGAGCTTAGTTAGCAGCACCCTTATGGCCTTACATGTCCATAAGTATCAAATTCACTGGCATGTGATTAAGTTGTCAAGAAAGCACCAAATTATTGATTTTTTGTGCTACATTTGTTGTTCTTTTAACCATTAATACTTGCTGTAGCTCTCTCTGAGTAACTTCTACAAGGATCTGCCCATTGACCCTTCATGTACAAGATTTTTTTTTTTTTTCCAAAAGAATTCTTGAAAGCTGGCACATTATTGAGTTTCTTACCTCACCAGTTCCTGGTTGTTACTTGACCTTTCTTTCCTCTTTCAGTTGAAGGTTTGGAGTACAACTGACTATGCATGTGAATAGATATAGCTTATACTCTGCCTTATTTCCCTCTTCATTTTTCAAGATTTTTTTTTTGTCTCATATTTTTTTAGGTTCTGACATCCTAATGCTAATCTACAACAAGAAAGTTAACTATATACTGTTTTTAGGATTACTCACAAACTCCTGGGGCCTGGTAGGATGAACCAGAATTTTGTTATCCTATAGATAACCGTGGCTACAGACTGATGAGATAATGGCTTCAAAAACAAGTTTTTTCGTTAGGAGCTCCATGAAGTAGCATTTGCTTGTTTTTCTTCACATTGCTGGCCTACCATACATGGGCGGAGCTATAGGGTGGACAGGGTGGGCCGCGGCCCACCCTGAGATTTGGGCTGCGACCCAACCCCCCTTGCCCAATAGCCAGCCCAGGGAAGCCTCGAACCAGCGCCGAGCGATTGACCAGGTGAACGCGAGAGAGCTGGCGGCGCCCAACCGTCCGCCGGCGAGCCTTGCCCTCGTCCTGTCCCCATTGGCTGCGAGCTCGCCCCATCTCCACTGCAACCGGCCCTGTTCGTCCCCAATGGTGGCTGTGATTTGGCGGCCGGCGAGTTTTTGGCCAGCGGAGCTTGCCCCGACGAGCCTGCGCCCGTGCGCCGGTGCGGCGGGTGCCAACACGGCTGCATCTCTGCCGAGCGACACGACGAGCGGCCGGGGGAAGCACTGCGACGCTTTGCAGCCATGCTCGGTGGACAGTCTCTAGTTTTTCCCCTTTCGATTTCGTTCTGGTTCTATCATTTTTGCATCGTGGTTGTTCATCGTTGCTGCTGCTAGATTAAAGATTGAAATCCCCGCTCTCTTGCTTGTCTTGTGTTCGACAATTCTGCAACTAAAATAATTATGGCAAAATTCATCCAGGAAATGAAAGTTTGATGAATCTTTTTCCCCATGGAAACTAAATTCATCCTTATTCCACTAGTTTATTTGGCATCGCTTGTTTAAAACGACATCCACTGGATGGAACCATGGAATGAGTTGAATACACCATTAGAATGCGACCTGCATTATTGTGTGATTGTCCTGAACTGCTGCTTAGCTCCGTTCTGATCAGTGTTAAAATATGCTACAGTAAAATGTTTAAATTGTATTAAACATTATTCAAAGCCTCCGTTTACCGTATATGTCGTGTGGGGAAAAAATTTTCCGGCCCACCCTAGCTTTGGATCCTAGCTCCGCCACTGCTACCATAAGGTCTTCATTTATTTCTTGAACATGAGTCTCCATAGATTTATGATGTCAACCCCAAAATCCAAAAGATGTTTATTCTGCGTCCCTTAACTGTTTAAACCCGATCAAATCCAAGCCAATGGTTCGGTCAAAAAAAAAAAAAAATCCGAGCCAATGGTATTATTCATGATGGTTTTACTATGGTATGGGCATTTATGGCACCCACATATGTTATCTTTGCTGACCTGCCAAGGGCCAGATTAGCTTGTGTGAATGCAGAAGTGGATGAAAATAGGGTGTCTACAGGGCATGCAGATGTGTAAATAGCCATGCTTGGTAGGAAGCTGTGACGGTTGGGGTTAAGATGACTTAGGGGAAGGATTGTTGGCCAGGATGCCACGTCGATTGAGGGAATTACATGAGGGGAAAACCCCACCATGAATACTCCCGCAGTGCTGCTGAGGTTGTACTTCTGAATTGAAATGTTTTTGAAGCTAGAGACAAATATTAGACTCCAATGGTAGTGTACAGATGTGTCTGGATCTTTTCCATTTATGATGGTTAATTTTACTTTACATGTATGCAGAAACCACACTTTCTTTTCTTCTTTATCACTCTAAACTATCTGATACTTATTACATCTTGTGGTGGAAGGCTTTCATTTTGAACCATATATGGATTTTGGCCGCTGAGTTGCTTTGTTATGACAATAATGACATTGCTCTTTACATATTTAGATCTTCCCACCAAGATGTTTGGAATAATTGGGCGAAATTGTTTGACTGTACCTTTTTTTTTGGTGGGGGGTTGGTGGGGGGGGGGGGGTATATGCTCTGTGTTTTGAACCTCGCCTGTTGCAAATTCAATTAGAACTAAAATTTAATGAGTGTAGCTTTATTTTCCCATTAGTTGTTAGAAAACCTGTTATCCTTAAAACTAAAACATCTACGGAATATTCTGTGGTTTTTTCTTTGTGTTCCATTATTTGTTGTAATGCTCTTAGCACAAAAATTCTGCTGCGCCGAGGAGAAAGTCTAGTGCTCTGCTATATGTACTGGGAGTAGGCATGGCCTGTGTTTTTTTTATTATATATTTCCTTGCATATGTTTTGAGTTGTTACTGACCAGATTACTATCTTTTTTGCTTGACAGCCGAAGAAAGCTGAGGAGAAGCCCCAGGCATCGTGACCAAGCCAGAGCTCTTTTTTGATATATCATTGATTGGTTAACTAAGGGATCTGTATTCACACAAACGTGCCACCATCATGTCCTGGAAGCGTCACACTAAGGGAATGTGTGTCTTGATTGTTTGTTGAATAGGTCTGGTTCAGTTTTTCATTTTCTCACCAAATACAGTTAAATGTTAGAAGTATGCTTTTAGCTGGTGCTTTGTACTATATAACTATCATTGCGGCTGTTGTCAGTGTGATAGTTAACAAATTTATTCAGATTAAGCAACCTTCATTCTATCGAAGTCCTGAGCTGTTAAGAGCTACTGATGGGGAGAGCATGTTTGGGTTTGCTGGGTAGGAGGACGAATCTGCATGATTGCCAATTTCCCTGACTTCAGTGTCAGGTGTAAGCACACATTACATGTTACTCTGGAATGCATTCAAATGGATCCGTAAATGGCAAATCCAAAAGTTGATTGGACATAGTTACATAGAGATGGAAAAATGATCCGATCTGGTATATTTGCCTTTAGTTACTTCGTAAGTTGAATGACACTGAAGATTTCAAACAAACACAACTTGTGAAAAGAGACATGAAACCCCCTGTGTTGCCTTCAAACTAATAAAGTTGTAACAAAGTTGTTTGAGCCAACTCACATAAAAATGCTTACATTTTTTCGGTGAACAAAAGGACTTATATAACACCTTACAAACAATATATACTAAATAGATTCATTTAAGCAATTAAAAGTGCAAGACTGAGATTCAGTCATAGAAGGCAAGGCTAGGTCTTACGTCCTGCAAGTGTGGATGTGCTTGGTTCACAGCCTACACTCGCCACGCCGCTGGTTTGGTGCCGCCGACGTGGCGATGGAAAAAATCAGTGCCACAGCCATGGCGCTAAGCAACGAAGAAAACAGCAGCAAAACTTGTGGCTCGCCAACGTCTTCACATGAACCAAGCCCCACCTCGGTTCTGCGGTCACTGAAGCTTTGGTGCGGCAAAGTGCGGCGGGGAACCAAGCACGCCCTGGGTCCATCTCACTTTGTTATGCCATCTTTCGTCAAATGAAGAGAACACAACGAACAAAAAGGTTGATAGAAAATGAAAAATGTAACTTGAATATTAATCAGCAGCTGGACTACTGGATATTTATAATTACAGTAGATATAAACAGGTGTGGCCAGGATATAGTCTAACCTGTTAAAATAGAATATATAATGCTGCAGTTGGCAAGTCCCTTAAACATGCATGACCTTCGAACAAGTAACAGACTTAGCATAGGAAAAAGAAATATGAGCTCACTTTCTTGTGGAATTAGCCTCTCCTCAGATCTCAGAGGCTGCCATTTTACCTCAGGGGCAATTGCAAAACAACCATTTTTTTCAGACTCCAATTGTGTCTTCATCATCGGTTTTCAGATTTTGCGATTTTACCACCAATTTTCGAAAAGTGATGGTGATCTTGTAAAATAGTTTTGCGATTTTACCATCAGTTTTCAAAAAATCAATGGTGATCTTGCAAAATCTGAAAATCGATGGTGAAAACGCAATTAGAGTCTAAAATTATGGTTAAAACGCTATTGTCCCTTTACTTCAACATTGGATAGTTGTCAATGGGTACCTTATTTCCCCATGTAGGGGGCCTTTGGAACGCGGGATTTTTCCTGTTCCTATGTTTTTTCTGTGAACAGTCAACTGATTCCTGTGAAATTCCTGTACAATTCCTGTGAAAATCCTGCGTTCCAAAGGGGGCCGTAATGAAGACCAAGTCAGATTTTGCTTGGTTGCCCGCCCAAGCACGCTACGCCACTGCTGTGGCAGCCACAGCAGACTGCTACTCTGCTTGGTTGCCGGCCTCCAGTTGCGGCAGCCACACCATTCTAGTTCATTTTCACGCCAACGTTGCGGCGTCAGTTTTGAGCGAAATTTTTTGGCGTCGCCGAACATACGGCGCGGTAACTGATGGCTGGTAACCAAATGTCCCCTTAACTGAGTCGCCATTCAATCTCACAAAATGAATATCACACCTCTCCTCAGAGGCTGCTGTACTTCCTTCAAGTTTTGACAATTACTAATATGTACAATCGCTATGTTAGCAATTGCATTTTGTCCACCAATTGATACAAGGTCTGGACAAGTCTCAATTCGCAATTCCTTGAGTGAGGCAAGATTACTGCTCCACAGGTGCCCCGGCATAGACAATATGCCTTCGCATGAAACCATATGCAGATTCTCCAGGGAGGTGAGGCTCTCAAGGATGTTGGGGAACCATGCAGAGAGATCCCCACAAGTATGTAACGAAAGCCTCTGGAGAGACGATGGTAGCGCCATCCCTCTTTGCCAGTTAAGACGTGGACAATGATGAATGATTAAATCATTCAGAGATGGGAAACTCCTGAATCTTTCACCTGGCAGGGACAATAAATCTTCACAATTTTCAACTCGGACGCTCTTAATAGCAGGGAGATATGCTTGTGTTAGGAGGTCATCAAGGGTTTGTAATTTACTGCAGCTATAGATTAATAACTCAGTAAGGGATGAAAATGGTCTAATGCTGCTATTTTGCTGGTGATGAAAAAGCTTAACAAATACCGATTCATCGGATCCTGTAATTGATGTAAGAGATGGACAGTCTGAGATCCTGAGCTTTTGTAGGGCTGGAAGGCTCCACCTTTTTAGTTGGATTGACGTTAGACCGGAATTAGATAAATCCAAGTAAGTGAGGGACTTGCACTTGATATTATCTCCGAGATTCCCGGAATTTAATAGCTCGAGCTTTTGTAGGGACGGTGCTGACAGTTCTCTTGATTTTATGTTCGGGCAATTAGATATCTGTAGCTCTTCAAGGCAATGCATATCCACAAACCTTGCAGTTGGTAGTGACACTAATCTTTCGCAATCCTCAACTAGTATTTTCTTGATAGCAGGTACATAAACTGGGCGTAGACATTGTTCGAGGCTTGATAACTTTTGACATTCTTTAATGTTTAGGCCTTCAAGGGTTAAGAAAATGCTACCGGTGATATTATTATTGTTGTCAGTTACCAGTGCATTCCCAAAAGAAGATGGTCCACTACAACTGCCATCCGATGTTAAGATGCGTGACAAGCTTCGTGAATGAAACCAGCTGTCAAGAGATTCATCTGGATACCCCATGATGACCATAAAGCTGGGATGACTTCGATGATAGTGAAGTGTCTTTGAATCAAACGTCTGTAAGTTGATCAACTTATTCATTTCGCTGGGCAACCCTTTAAGGTAGCAGTTAGTAGCATAAAAGAACTGCAAATTGTAGAGGCAACATAATCCTGAAGGAAGGCTCTTCAAAGAGTGAGTCGTGGAAATTTCAAGGTACCGAAGATGCTTCATCTTCCCAATATCTTCTGGTAATCCATATTCGGAGGCACAAGAAAAGAAACGCATGTACTGAAATCCACTACACCAGCACTTTATCACCTCAGCTGAACTCTTATTACTTAAAGGGTTGTAGCAGATCAGGGTACGCAGCTTTCTATACCTGAGCAGACCCAACAAAAATCTGGGATTGTTAACCTTTATGCTTGAAACTATTGATAGATGACGAACAGTTTCAGGAATTTTGTGCAAGTCAGTCTCGTTCTGTAAGATGAAACATTCATCCTTGGCAACCAGCTGTGCCATGTCATGCATCAAGTCGTGAATCACATATTCATTATTGAGACAAAATGAGTGGTTTGCCTCTGCGACCACATATTTCTTACGAACCGCCTGAAAGAATGACCGATTAGCAAGTTCGTCAAAGTACTTCTGTCCTATCTCTCTAATTGGAGTGTCACCTTCTTGTTGAACAAAGCCTTCTGCTACCCATGTTTCAATCATACTCTGCTTATTAAACATGTGATCTTTGGGGTACACTGCACAGAATGAGAAGCATCTCTTCAAATGTAATGGTAAATATGTATAGCTCAATCGAAGGGCTGGCAAAATGTCAGTATCCTCTTGTGTCAGTTCCCACAATTCACTCTTGAGTATCCTATCCCAGTGTGTGGTGTGTAATCTCATTCCTAACAGTCGTCCAACAGTTTTAGCAGCTAAAGGAGACCCCTTCAACTTTGGGAGTATTTCTCTACCAATCCGCTCCAACTCTGGATCAATGTCAGAGCAATCAGTCCCAAAGGCACAGAGCTTGAAGAAATCCAAGAAGATACGATCCTTCAAACCCTCTAATGGAAAAGGATCCATTTTGTGCCGCACATGTTTAGCGACATCCAAAGATCTAGTGGTGACCAACATTATACTACCCTGAAGTACATTTGTAAACGGTGCTCTAAACCTATTCCAACGCTGCCCATTTTCTTTCAAGGCATCATCCCACAAATCATCAAGGATAAGCAAGAATCTTTTTTTCTCAATACTTTTTGCAAGAGCAATCTGAAGAGAATCCAAGTGATCAGTTTCTGCTTCACATCCAGATGCTTGTCGTATGACGTCTCTAGTTAACCTCTTCACATCAAATTCATCCGAAACACAAGTCCAAATTATTGGATCAAAGTAGCGATAATTCTCGCGTAAATGGCTGCAAATTTTTTGGACCAAAGTAGTCTTTCCAACACCCCCAATACCAACAATGGGCAAAACAGGAACACTTGTTATTGTTGCTTCATTATTATCAAGAGTGGTGCAAACTTTGTTGTTTGCTGATGAACCGACTCCACTTCTTGTTCTCTTGCGTCTGGAAGGAGCTCTTTCAGGTACACCAAGTAATCTAATCAACTTCTCAACTTCCTCCTCACGACCCATTATATTTGGCTCAGTGGGGAAGGAAGTGGTTTCTGGCCTGACTGATTTATCAAACCGAGGAGGTGTTTGATGCAAGCCCATCTGATCGAGTTGGCTAGAAAGACTTTTAAGTCTATTCTGAATATCAACTACTTTGTTGAAGCTGCCATGAGTGACACTGTAAAAGAAGTCAGCGACAGGAGACAGCTGAGTCTCATTGCCCTCAATAATTATCTTCAACTCATACCATCTGAACTCATCCAGAAGGTCCTCCGCATCATACACAGCATCCTTAAGTTTTGGAAGGAGCTCTGCCACATAATGATCATGGCTCCTCCACTCTGCTCGATCTATGCGATTGTACATTGCTGGTAGTATATCACGGAGGCTTCGAAGGTCACTTTGCAACTGCAGAACATCATCTTCTTGAATTTGCTGCTCCCGTATTCCGTCCCCCCATTTTGATCGCAAATATGAGACAGCAGAACTAACCAACTGAAACAAGTTACCAAACTCGTTGACGCCACTAACGACTCCGATGGCCTTCGATAGACTCATGTTAATAGTTTTGGTTCTTCCTTTGTCCTAAAAAAAACATGAGAGTTATATAAGATTATTAATCAAAATCTGTATCCATCACAAATTTACGGACTCTATGACTGCGCGATCCGAATTCAAACAACTAAACACTCTCCTGCAGTTTGGTCACAGAAAAACCAGAGAAATATTAAACGAAATACAAAAAGAAACTGAAAAGTGTGTTTCGAGGGCTATGAGGCTGGTCGGCTGCTTACCGGCTGGATTAGGAGGATCGACCCGTCGGAGCAAATTGTCCGTCTGCGAAGCTACGGGTGGTAATTCTGCTAAAATAGTAACTCATCAAATCTTCCGGCAGGCAGCAGAGCCGAATGAAAGGTACCTAGGATGGCCTAATGATGTGAAACAATAAGCGGCTACCTGTATATGCGCTCTTGGCGAATGTAAAGAAGAAACACAAGAAGAGATGAAGGGGTCCAGGCTTACGGGCTAGATCGATTGGCAGGAGGACTGTGATCCCTTCGTCGGAGTAGGCGGCCGGTCAACTCTAGTATGTAACCTACTCTTCCCTGGGTGGTTGAACCTCGCCTTTCAAGAAAGAAAACCCGGCCGGGAATAAAACTTTTTTAAAAGGAAAAAGCGCCTCCCCAAAAAAGCTGATGAACAGGCGAACGTGGTTTCTGCTATAGAGAACCAATATTCATGGGTTCTCCAGCTGAGCCAAAAGACACCGCGAAGACTGGCGAAATTCAAAGAGGCACCAGCAGTTCCCGGGGTCTCTTAAACTTCAAGCTGAAGGTCGTGAAGATGCCGAAAGACGGGCGCAAGAGGAAAAGGAGAAACCGGCGAAAGACCAAGCCTGCCGAACCTCCTAAGTTGACGGCTATTGAAGAATACATCCAGTCATAAAACAGACAAGCAGGTTCCACCAACTGTGCAAGGCCGGCTCCTGAATCCTGTGCATTTTTTTTTCTCAAAATTTAACTGTTTTCTATAAATGCATCTACCATCCTCTAATATTTCTATATATGTTCTAAAAGGGGTCTAAAGACAGAAAGAAAACTGAAAAAAAAAACTTTTCACGGCTGATGAAGGGAAAGTGTAAGGATGGATCCGAGGGAGCAGATATGCTATCCTCAACTATCATTAATGTAACAGTAATCTGCTACAATATAATATAGAGCCTTGATAATCAAAGAAAAAGAAACTGACAAAAGAAAAACTTCCAGGGCTTAACTTGGACTTAGGACAGCGTGATCCTTCAATATATTATACGCAAAACTCGAAAAAAAGAATTTGATGAAAGTTGCATGCAATTTCAAATGAAAACTTATTAGCTGTAAATGCAAGCACCTGTACGGAATTTCCCCACCGCAAAGGGGTCTCCTTACCAGCTGAGCTATTCTCAGCTCGCCCCTTCATCTCAAAACTATTTATTATTTGAGTTTTGTTTTAAATATTATGATGAATCTAAAATATAAATGGGTATAAATCTAATGTTGAGAAGCAATGCTGATTTTAGAAATTGTTTTTGGCATTGCATTACCCACCCCCTAAATCCTACGTCCCTAGAAATTTGCATTTATAATGATAAGTATTTTAAAACAAAGATAAAATGATAAGTATTGCATTGAAACAAAGATAAAATGATAAGTATTTTAAAACAAAGGGAATAATTAGTTCTAAATCCTACGTCCCTAGAAATTTGCATTGCATTACCCCCCCCCCCCCCCCCCCCCCCCAAACACACACACAAACTTATGTTTCAGCTATTCTCAAAAAAAAAAAAAACCCTTATGTTTCAGCCCGTGGAGCAAGATGCATAAATGGGCCGGTTAGCGTAATCTATCTAGGAAAATAATTTTGCTACTATGGCGCCAGTATAGCGCAACATGGCCCATGGCCGCCCTCCTTCCTGTTGCCTCTCCCGCGTCGGAGAAAAATTTCGTGGGTACACTTGGCATCGCTGTGCTGCTGTGCATCCTCGCTCAGCGTGGACGTCTACTGTACCCCAGTCAACGGCAGCCAAGACGCTTGGCTCCCGCACGTGTCCCTCCAGCGCTCGGCGGCTCCCAGACGACGCCCACGGCGCGATCAGCCACTTGCACATCGCATCCGCTCGGTCCCAGCGAACAAGTGCTCGTGTGTCGGCCGCCGCTGCCGTCGGGAGCGCTCGCGCGCGGCCATCTTCACCCTCGCTACGTCCGCGGGCTCGATTATCACACCCCTACAATGTACCATCTCGTTGGCGCCTTCCTACATGATCCGTTTGTCTGTGCCCTCGGTGCTCAACTCCGGGTACAATTCCTGTATGATGCGCATCACCGGCGGTGTCGTGATGATGTAGTTGCATACTTGCATTGCATGGCGTTCGCGCGCCACCTCCTAGCTAGGCCACGAACGCAGATGACGGTCACCTAGGAGACACTGTACTAGTGGAGCGTCATGATGCCGAGCACGACGGCGATGCTGGCCGTACAAATGATGTTGCTGCTGTGTCGTTGATCAAAAGGCACCATGACACGCGCCGCGTGCGACCCGGCGATGACGGTCGTGGGTCTTGAATCTTGATCGCCTCGCCATGACGCGGTCGAAGTCGGCAAGGTCGACTGCGCTCAGGCGACCAACAAACGTCGAGGTACACACAGCCCAGCCGCGGTGACGTACGCCTCGTCTGTGGCGTCGCACGGTCGCAGCGCGTGTAATCCGTGCCCAGCTCCGCGGCGACCGCGCGGCCGATGTCGTCTGCTCGCTTTGCAGGAGCCTCCTCACCCCATGCGAGAAAACTTGGTGGCGGATTCAGCTCGCGCTGCGGGCGGCCCTGGTTCCAGCTCGTGCTCGGCCCTGGTTGGAGTCGTGCGGGAGCCAACGTAACATGCCGGTTGCACGGTCAGCCTCTGCGGACGGTCTCCACCGAAATTTTCTTCCCCCGCGTCGCCTCCCTCCTCTGTTTTCCCCGGCGCGCTTTTCGCTAATGACGCATCCAATCGCACCAGCCACTGCAGGGCCCGTCGTCCGCACGCCGTAGATTCCACCTGGCGCCGTCCTATCCCATCTCCAGGGTCCAGATTCTTCTGGCCTCGAACTGCCATTGATCGGCTATTCCCTCCGCAAAGCTTCCTCCCACGGTCCCACCCCACAGCGCCCAGGTCTCCCCAGTCCCCCAAAACCGAGCCCACCCTCTGTTTTTGCCCCAATTCGAAGCCGCCGCCGCCCTCCGGTCCGGACACTTCTCTGCTCCGGTGATCCGCTGGTGAGCAACACATGCCTTTCCTCTACCTCCCAACTGCCTCACCTTCCTCTCCCTCATCATATCGCCCTCGCACAATCACGCACGCTCCCGCACTTTTCCCTTCCCTCATTGCCTGTCCGAGCTGCCAAAATGCTCATCCATGTACCTTTGTTCAAGTCCTGGAAGAGAGCAGGTATAATGTATGTATGTCGACTCAAGTCCTCACGTCACCTGTCCTCACTTCGCTCCTCTAATTCATTCAGGTTTGGGCAGCGCCAACTCTTTTACTTTCTTTTAACCTATCCTCCCTCTTTTGGTTCCCTCTGCTAATTGTTGTGCATTTCATCTCCCAAATTAATGCACCACACAAAATGATTGATTGCGGAAAGTAAGTAAAAACACATAGCAGGAAAAACTGAGCACATAGTTTCATTATATTTTTTCTTCAACATGCAGGAAAACACATAGCAGTGCACAATATAAAATAAATTGGAATGTCTTTCACAAAAATTTGTATTAAAAAATGAGATGGTTCTCAAAGTTCAAACAACTTAATCAGGGGGACAACTGGAACCGTTTTTCACTCCACTTATTCCAATCACAAACAGAATTTGGGTACTGAAATATACTGCATTAGATACCAAAAGTGATGTCATGAT